>CM065386.1:26395000-26415000 GCA_033060915.1 Euryodendron excelsum
GAGTGTTTATGTGTATCCAGTTCTACCAAACATAGTTTGCGAAGTCTTATTATAAAAAATAAAGATAAAAAATCCTTAATTTTTATTAAATTAAATTTAAAAAATGAGTCAGAGAGTCAAAATTTCTAACAATTGTGACCAATTGTTTTTGCTACACCAATGCTAACTTAATCCAAATAGAAGGGGCAAGTTTGTATTTGTAGGCGTAAGTGTAAGAATCTGCAATTCGAATGGTAAAAAACAATGTTATAGCCAGAGTGACTACTTAGCATTGGTTATATAGAGTTGAGTTGCTTTTAAGGAGTCTAAAAGAGCCAATTTGTTCTAATTTCCAGAGCACCTAACAATGAATTGTTCTTTTTTGTGTAGTTCTTTTATTCATTTTTTTTAGTTCATAAAATTTAGGTAGAAACGTGGGCATGAGTCAAATGCCAAGGAGGAACAGGAGTAGCTAGCCTAAATATGAAATAGTGATTTTAGTAATACTTTCAAGAGAGAGAAGCAATCCAAATTCAAGCAAGTCTAAACAGAAGTGGTAGATTCATGTTGTCATGCTGTTAGGCATGATCTAATTAGTGCAAAAATTAGGCCAAATTGCATGTCCAAGCAAATGCTAACAGTGTATGTTTCATACTTAATTTATTCAACCCAATAATCTATGTTTAACGCAACAAAAAGTTGAAAATTTTAACAATTGCTAAATCATTTCATAGTTAAAAGAAGAAAATTTAGAGCCAAATGTTGAAAGAAATCTAAGAAAAAGTTGATAACAGAGGATTTATCATTAGCATAAATAAAATTCATAATTTACAAATTGGAATCATCATCCAAACACCCCAACCACCCCTCAATAGATAAAAACATAAACCTAGCAACAAACAACAAAAGAAACTCATATATACAACAACTAATTAATTATTTGAAGGATCTGTGTCGTGTACAGGCCATGACTGCATCTGTTTCTACATTACAAAAGTAAGGTGTGAATGCATCTGTAACATGTACAGGCCACCAAATTGTACCAGGAAGCAGATGGTTGTGGGATCAAATTCATATAAAAATGTCATGATGCTACATGAAACTTTAATGCATTCTTGTGAGCAGGGCCTTCTGCAATTACTGGAGGTTCATGGACCACGAAGGAAAAAAGGTGGATTACACAAATTTCGAGCAAAAAAAAAAATCACTAAGGCTTTCATGACGCGAAATAAAAAAAGGGCCAGTTCAAGTTCAAACATACTATCCACTTTTCTTTATAAGCTTCTCCAAGCTTGTCTAACTCAGTTCCCATTTCCAGCTAATACCTTAGTATTAGCCAAAGGCAAAGAGCTAGATATCCAAGCTTGTCTACATTCCTAAAGTATGCTTTGCTTTCCTGTCATAAACATCACAAATCATTATTCAAATTTATATAAAAAAATAGGGAAACAAAAAGCGGAGGGGGGGGGGGGGGGGGAACAAAGCAAAAAGTAACTTTAAAGTGGCTAAAGAAAATGGGGATGTTCTTCCTCAAGCTTTTTTTTTTTTTAATATTTGTCTCGGTGGATCTTCACCATGGCGAGAGAGAGAGAGAGAGAGAGTGAGCTTGGGTTGCAGCCATGGTGGTTCGGGTGATGATGAGGAAAATGATGGCTGCAAAGCCAAAGGGGCTGAGGGTTGGTTCGATGGTGGAGATGGAAGCAAAGTGATTCATGGTGGTGCTCCATTGATGGCCATCTGTGGTTGGTGGTGCACTCTGATTGAGCTCTTTGGTTATAATGGGCAACCATAGTTGCGGACTTGGGCTAAAGAGATAGTGGATGCTAGCTTTAGAGAGATAAGTGATATATAAAGCTTGGGTTCTGTCGGCCATGGCTTCCACCACAGAGTAATGGTGGTGGTAGGGTGCTTCGGCCATTGAAGACCGATTGTCTTTATTGATTTTTTCATTCTATTAGGTGTATCTATGGTGCTAAGAGGTGAGAGGGAATGACAAGCCACAGTGGAGATGGTGGTCCTGAGTCTCTCGTATTTTGGTCTCCACCACCATGGTGAAGGATATGGAGATGGTGGTGAATGAAAATGGCAATGGTGGGGTTACTCTGTGGAGGAGGAAGAGTTTATGGCAGTGGTGGTGTTACCATAAAGGACGCTTCTCCAACGGTGGCCATGTAGGTGGCTGTGAAGGTTGATTATGTAGGAGGAAGACAGGAAGGAGAAAGAGAAGAAGAAGAGGATGAGGTGGCTGGTTGTGTTGGTGTTGATTTAGTACCGTGAAGCACACCTCTGCTCCTTCCTTCCAACTCTTCTTCAACCCCATAGTTGTTCCCCTATCCTCCTTTGACCGAAGCATTCACAGCCATCTACTCCCTCCTCTTAAAAGCCACACCATGCTCTTCTCTCTCTTCCCTTTGCAATAACCACACCTTATTCACCCATCTCTCTTACACTTTCCCTCTCTAAAGTCCACAACAATGAAGACCTCTCATTCTGTCTCCAAAAGACCCATTATAAGTTTCTTCTAATTTTTTAAATTAGGAGTAGATGGAGGGTTTTCTTGGGAGAATGAGAGATGAGGAGTAGGACTGTTGGTAGCTACTTTAATAGCCTGATGTAAGCTCGATCTCGCTAAACCGTAATTATATACCGATTCATAATTTGTCTTAATAATTATATTTTGTTTTTAGAATTATATTGATTCATACTAATTAATTATATATTGATTCATAATTTAAATGGTGTGTTAATAATTAATCCTAATGATGATATATACAATTTCATTTCGCTAACAAAATCACTAACACACCCATTTAAGTTATTTTTTTAAAAATCTAATTTTTGTCTTACTAATTGTATTTTATTTTTAGGATTATACTGATTCACACTGATTAATTACATACTGATTCATAATTCAGAGGGTGTGTTAATAATTAATCTTAAATATGATATATACAATCTTATTTTTCAATCATTTTTCTCATTCCAAATATAATGTGTAAAATTTTTATATTGCCTCTAAAATTTTTACATGTGAAGCCCACATGACCATTTTTCGTTAAGTAATATAATGGTAACTAACGGATGGGCCAAAGTGGCACTTGATCAAAACTCTAAGAGGTTGACTGCTACATTTTAATGTGGAGGGGTTAAAGTGAGACTGACGGTAAAGTGCAAAGGTGAAAAATGAAATTAACTCATATATATATACACCATTCAAATAAATGCACATGAAATACAAATACCCACTAACATGTACTGGTGTACACACGGCACTTATATACATGTATATATAATTATAAACATATCCATATTTCCTATATATACATATATATTATCATATACATATGACCTTGCTTTCGCAAGTCGGTGCTAGGTTTTTAGGAAATCTACGGTGATGTGGCTAGTGGTGGAGTTTAGTGAGATCGAGCTTATGGTTTAACAGTTGACGATGATAGAGGAGAGAGAATGTAAAATAAGATTTGAAAAACTCTACTCCCACTCCCCTGACACCCCACCCCCCTGAAGTGACAATTAAAATCTTTTGGTTTTCTAATTTTGCCCATAATTCCACCTCCTTACTCCAATGTTACCATCCACCCTTTGCTCCAATTATAATAAAAAAAACCTTTTTTGATAAATTTTTTTTTTCTTTTACTCCCACCTCCCAGTTTTTTATTAAAAAAATTTGATCAAAATTTTTTAATTTCTTTTTATTCTCAACTCCTTGATTTTTATATAAAAAAAATTTATGATCAAATTTTATAATTTATTTTACTCCCACCTCCTGGTTTTTATAAAAGAAAGAAATTTTGATCAAAAGTTTTTAATTTTTTTTTTAAATTTCTCTCTATTTATAAAATTTAATGCAAAACTAATTAACATTAATTTTTTTTTAAAACACTAAAGTAAAAGAATTTAGATTTGTTTCTTAATACTATCCTTGGGAATTAATAATACATTTTTTACTAGTTTGATTTGTTATAAAAGCACATACAAACAATAATAACTTTTAACATATCACTATAGTGGTAAATTCAACAATGCATAAAAACAAAACTTCTAATCAATATCTCCTCCAAACTCTCCTCTGGGGGCACCTGATCCTCCATTCATTATTTTTGACCACAAATTCATTCGTACTACATAACTATCAACCCATCCTCTATCTTCGATTGATACATGTTGCTGTCACCACATTGGGGTGGGTGGTACTGGGTAATGAGGGCGTAAGAAAAGTTGGACGAAGTGATTGCCGCCGACATGGGCAATAGTTATTTCCCGGCGCTCTTGGATCGGAACAGGGGAGGATCTCAATAACAAGTGAGTAAAACAACCCGAATGATATGTGTCAAACGTGTGTAGTACAAGGTTATACCTTGATGCGATGACAACTCCTAAGGTCATAGAGTCCATCCAATATGCCTCTAGCGCTGTAGGCTAGAACCAAACAAGTGAATGTAGAAGAGTGTTTGTATAATTGTGCTCTGGATAAAGGGAATATTCTGATGTGTAAGGGATGTTCAACTCAAGATCATCAAATGTTGGAAGAATATTGTGCCTCTTATCAATAAATGTGTTTTGAATATTCTATATAAACCCCTTTATGAATTTGAGCCGTTGGAGGTGGTTGTGGCTTTATTTAATGCGAGATTAGACCAATGTAACGTTTAAAAATATAGCCGTTAGACTCAGGTGTCAACACCTACACTTCATGTGTCGACACATCAAGCTGTTATTTGGTCACTAGCTTGCATATGTCAACACCTCAAGACCATGTGTCAACACATCGTGCTTGTCCCTGGTCACTGCCTTCTATGTGTCAACACTTCAAGATCATGTGTCAACACCTACAGTTACATTTCTTATGTCTTTCCCTCTGTCTTCATGTGTCGACACCTTGAACCCATATGTTGACACTTGCAATGCATTCTTCAAGTCTTGCCTTCTGGTTTCATCTGTCGACTCCTTGAACTCAGATATTGTCTTTTTTGCTTTTCTTAGCCAATTTTTTTCAGATAATTCAAGTTCTTCAAGGGATGTTCACTTTGGGGTATCAAGATACTCTTAAATGATTTTCAATCAAGTGTAGTTACTTGAAGGAGCTCCAATTGAATTTTTGATATAATTTTTTCTTGTTAATCAAACTTGAGCAACCTTTGATGCCTTCAAGAACATTTGTTTGAATCTCTAATGTATCTTCCAAAAGCTTGATGATTTCTTCTTTAAGCGCCTTCAATCTCTTTCTAAATCAATTCATTGGATTGATATTTGAATATATGGAATACTTCTCCATTTCTCATCCTTAGCTTGTTGTGCATAAGTTTTCTTGTCATGCCATAATCTTTGATATACAAAAAACTATTAAATCTTTGATCTATTTCTTATGTTTTTGCACACTAAGTAAAGACATTAGAAAACCAACATAAGGTTTGGTTATCATCAAAATCAAGGCACTGAGTCAACAATCTTTCCCTTTTTGATGATGACAAAACCTTTGCCAGATAAGTATGAGACAAAATGAAATAAGCAAAGAGTAGGATTTCATACCAAAAAAATGTTCCCCCTTTTTTTTATGGTTTTGCAATTGATGCATGCTCCCCCTCTCTTTTATAATGCAAAAATTCTTCAAAGCAATATTATCAAAGCAATCATAGGAAAAGTTATAGATTCTCCACATATACTATATGCAGATTTTCTTTCCATTAACCATATGCAAATTTTCTTCCCATTAAACAAAAGTCATACATTCAAAAACAAGACATTTGGCAAGCAGTCAAAGCAAGAGTTATTAGGTAAGCATACATTTAAACAAAAGTCATACAATTAAACCAGACATTTGGTAAGCATAATCCTAAAACCATTGCCATTACTAATCTTCTCCCCCCTTTTGTCAATTCATCAAAAAGAAAAATAAAAGATAGAATTTAGACAAGTACAATAGCAAAAAAAAAAAAAAATTCTTAAAACAAGATAATAACTATAAATAAAGCAGCAATCCACACATATATCCATCAATGCATTAATAACAAAGTCATATTTTATTCATAAAAATACTACAAAGGTTCAGATAATTAACATTCACAAAATATTACATAAATATTGTCTTTGAGGATGACACACCATCCTTCAAATATTCAGAAATGAAAATGCAAGAGAGAAAAAACAAGAGAAAAGGCAAAGGTGAGTGAACTTAGTTGGGTTAGTATAAGAGGGTTTTCTATGGTGTTTGAGAATTTCTTTCCAGATCTATCTCTCAACCTATATTTGTGACCAGAAGAAGGAATAGAAGCATCAGATTCAGTTGCAAACGAGTCATCTTCTTGGCCTTGTTCCTCTACCCCAGTATCCTTTTTAGCATTTTCTTCCTCTTCACCATCTTCACCTTTGTCTTCTTAATTTCCACCTTCTCCTTTATCTTCTTCATTTTCTTCTTCACCTTCTCTTTTATCCTATTCACCCTCATTTGCTTCTTTCTCAAAGTTGTCTTCTTCTAAGTTTTCTTCCTCACCTCCCTCTTCTTCTTCTTCTTCAACTTCTTTCATTTTTCCTTTTTCTTTTCTCAGAAACTTCACTTCTTTTTTCAATTCTCTTACTTTTCTTTCAATAAACATCATTCTTGTGGCAGCAATGTCTGCCTGCTTGTTCAATTTTTCTAAGGATTTCATCACTTGTGCCATGAATCCACCCATACCACCTTTACTTTCCTCAAAATCTTAAACAAGGTTTCTTTTGGTACTCCTTCCCTAAGAAATACTCCCTATTGTGGTCTTTTCTTTAAAGGTCTCACTTTGATGTGTTTTCTTGGTGGGTTTGAGAGTCCACTTGTTACCTTTTAGAATATACTCCATCCTTTTGAAAGTGTTTTCATTATATCCATCACTAATGAACTTTGGGGTTCTCTTCTTCTCATTCTTCAAATCTATCTTGAAATGTTTAAAGAATTTGGTCAGAAAGATGCCATATGGTAGGCTGATCTTGGCTATGGTGGCTTTAAACATATGATCCAATATAAACAAGGGCAAGTCTATTTTAGAGTCAGTCAAGTAAGCCCACATTAAGAACAATTCTTTGTCCAAAATGTACTCATATTTTTCAGCCTTGGAAATAAATATAATGCAAGCAAAGTGATGCACCAATCTAAGTTTAAGAGGCAAGTCATTGGCTAGGGGTTGTATACATTCATCTATCTCCTTTCCATAAAAGACTTTTAATTGTTTCTTTCTAGGCACATCATCTCTATACACTTTTCCTCCAAGTCCAATGCCAAGAATTTCTCTAATAACAATTATACTCAAAGTAAAAGTGACACCCTTTACATAACTTACAATAGATACATTTCCATATTCTCTTTTAGCGTTAGCATAAAAATGGGCAACAAGGTCAGGGTACACATCATCTCTTAGGGTTGTTAAGGGTTTCCATCCCAAATTCCCTAGCTTTGTGTTCAATTCAAATCTATGCATGTTAAAGAATGTGTAATCCACCCATCTACCATTGAAAACCTCCCCAAAAGAGAATGTAGTATTGTACCTCTCTTGGGCTTTGTCTTCAGTGAAGTATAACTCATTCCTTTCTAGGGCTGTGGAGGACCGAGAATCTCCCTTTTTGTTTTTCTTCTTCTTCTCCTTATCCTTGTTCTATTGCCCCTTGTATTTCTTTTTCTGGCCCTTTTGAGGTTAAGGGGTAGACACATCTAGGGCTTTCTTGCCCTTCTTTGATTTATCGGATTTGGGTGCCATGGAAGGATTAATGAAGGTTGAGAGAGGCCGGGGATGGATCGGTTAGGGTTTGTATGGTGTTAGGATGAGAGATTTGAGAGGCAGTTGGTGTTGGTTGGTTTTGGTTCGAAAGAAGAGAGAGAGAGAGAGAGATGTCACACCCCGATTTTTCACACTCGAGGAAAATATATACAAGTGGAAAAAACACGGTGCTCTCTCATCAGAACTCATACTCTTAGAAGGACGATTGTGACTAGGTTTAAATTAAAATTTTGATTTGAATAAGGGCTTTTGGAAAAGATTTGAAGTCGCCACCTAACTTGATTAAGGTGAATTAGGTCACCTAAAATTAAGCACAATCCGAAGATTATACTTAGAGTTTTTTTAAAAGGTTTTAGAAAACTTCATCAAGAGAGGGTTTTTAAGAAAAATAGGTTGTTTGGAAACTTTTGGAATGATTTAAGGCCTTTTTTTTTTAAAATAACTCCATTTTGGTATTCAAAAACAGTGATTCTAGGTTCAGAGGTTGGTTACGTGTAGGGAAGACGCACTAAGTCATCACCCTACTGTAAGCACTCCATTTTTGTCTGCTCGGTAATCGCCAGTCCGTCCAGACTCATATTCAAACCAAAATAGACACATTCAAGTCAAAATCAATTTTTCAAACTCAATCTAGTCAATCAATCGCTTTGCGGGCCTGCCGGGTCCAATAGAGGCAAAATGATGAAAACGCCCTGAGGGCATTGCTCGGTCCAATTCCAGTTGGCAGGCATTTCTAGAGATGGTGAGTCCCCTTTTTAATCTCAAATTCAATTTCAAGTCCAATTTCAATTCAAATCAAACCTGACATGCCTTTGAAGAAAGTTAATCCGACCATCCAGTCTGGCACGTTTTTTGAGAAACTCTTCAAAACAATAAGTCCTTCAGACTCGTCGACTGGGACAGAGCCTAAGTCCCCGAGGTAGAATGGTTCACCTTTGTCACCTGCTAGCCCGCCAATAAAGATGTCCATTATTCGGCATGTCTTTCGAGAAAGTTGATTCCTCATATGATAAGTCCACCTAGCAGCTTCCCGAGATCAAGCAGTCTTCGAAATGAACGCACACCGTCAGAGTGGCAAAAACGCAAACATCACAACCGTTAGAGTGGCGGAAACACTCGTAAATAGGTCAACATTGGAAATTGCCAACAAACCCTTATTTCACGGACCAAATTTGCTTCTTAGCCATGACACATTTACCAAAGGCTGAGATACTTTTGGAAACCAACTCGGCACAGACCATCAGAGTGATGAAAATACTCAAAATCTGGGTCAACACAAGTGCCTGCTAGCCCACTCTGGTGAAAAATGATCAAACTGTTCCTTGGGCCTTTCTCGGCACGCTTCTTGAGAAAGTATTTAAGTCCTTAGAGCGATAAGTGCACCCATCTAAGATCATCCCAAAGACAATCTGGCATGTTAAAGTGTCTTCCAGTCGGTTCCAGACCAATTTTGAGACCATCCGGTCAAAATAACCATTTTGTCCCTAGGCATCTGAGCGCTTCTAGAAACCATACCGACTCTAGGTATCAAACCGGTAACCTCCCAAGAATGCTTAATAGTATTCCCAACCTTCCAATACCTGTCTAGATCATTCTGAGTCTATTCCGACAAACTCAACACAAAATAATCGTTTTGCCCCCAGTGGGCCGATCACCTTTTCCAACCACACCGGCTCTGGGTATCAAACCAACAATCCCTCAGAATACTTTAGATAGTGTTTTCAACCTTCAAGTCCTCTCATGAGTCATTCCAAGTCCATTCCGATGGTTTTTCGGTCTAGTTGACAATTTTGCCCCTAATAGCTTGGTCGACCATCCCAACATTATTTTTCAAACCCGTTACTCTCGGGACACTATTTTAAGGGTTTCTACCCATTTCCAGCCTTTCGGACCATTCTCGGCCTCCTGGAACATTCTCGGACCTTCTGGAGTCACTCCTAATGAAGCCAAGCCAAAAATTGTATGGTAGTCAGTAATACAGGTACCCAAATCTTTTGCCTTGCATATCAAGAGTTGAAAGATACGTTGCTTGCCGACCTTAAAACTTTTCTAAGTGGCCAGCGCCACTAGCAATGGCGTCAAGGCAAAGATTGGCTTGGAGTGACGTTGGAAGAAAATTTACCTTGGCGCCACTACAACAGGTGCTAAGTCAATCTTCTGTCTATAAATACAGAGCCTCCTCCTGTGTGAAAAGGGTCCGCAAACTCATTCTAAGAACTCTACTTTTCAAATTACAAAGCTCAAAGCCTCTCCAAAACCCTAGCCCCTCTAGCCTCTTCAAACCCTAGCCTCTATACACTTAACCCTAACACTTATACACATTCCATACACTCATAGACAAGCCTCCAAAGCCTCCATTGAATACTCAAAGTGCTACAACTCTGAAGCTTTCAAGGATCAAGTAAAGCAAAGCAAGTAAACTAAGAAAACAAAAAGAATACAAGGTAGGCTCTGCCTTTATGTTTATGTATTTTCCCTTTCTCTTCTTTCTCCTAACCCACTTGGATTTTTTTCTATTTTAATCCCCTATCTTCTACCCCTCTTTCTTGCATTCTTGAAACAAAGGATTTTCCGATTCATGTGTAGGAAAAATTCTTGAAAGTCACTGTGTTGAGGGCTTTCTTCTAATTTAACCTTAGACCATGTGGATTCGGCCCTATTGATTATATGGTGAAGCCAACCTTGAATGTTCACGACCCCACTTGCATTGTGCATATCATATTCATTCATCTACTTAAAATTGTTATCAAAAGTTGTTTTCAAAGTGTGCATCAAAATCCTCTTTCAAACTTGCATTCAAAATCTTAGTTTCAGAATCACACTCTTAGAGTGATTTTAGTCAATTTATGGTTAGGGTTGTTTTAGGAAAGTGTTACATTTATTGTAACCATCAAGGTCCATATTTTGGTTGCAAACCCTAACTTATTTTTCATCAAAACCACAATCTTAAGATGATTCTAGCCGTTCCATGGTTAGGGCTGTTTTAAGAAGGTGTAATATTCAATGTGATCAAATTGGTCCCTATTTCAAATCCATGTTGTTTTCAAAACCACCAACTTAGAATGGTTATAATCTTTTCATGGTTAGAATCATTTTAGGAAAGTGAGACCTTCAAAAGATTCCAAATGTCCATATTCAAACTTCTTTCAAAATTGCTTTTCAAAAATTCCTTTATAAAAACTCCTTTAAAAAATCTATTTTTCAAAAAGCTCTTTTCAAACTCTTTTCCAAAAGTTCTTTTTAAAAATTTACTTTCTAAAAACTATCTTCAAGTTTTCTTCCTAGAAACTCTCTTCAAAAGGTTTACTTTTCAAAAATTCTTTTTCTTGGAGTCTAAGTCAAGCCCTAGATTTCATGGTTAGGAAACCTTTATTTTCTTTCCCAAAAACATGACTTCCTCTTTTGCTTCAAACCATAGGTTTCCAAAATCTTTTTTTTCACCAAAATCATAGGTTTCCAAATCCTAGATTTTCAAAACTCAACATTTTCAATTCTATGTCAAATCCAATCTTTTAAATTAGGAAATTAGGGCAAATCTTCCCATTTAGTAAACTAAATCAAATCCTTTAATTTTAGAAATCAAATCAAATTATCTCTTTTTTGGAAATAAAATCTAATCTTCTACTCTATGAAATAGAAATAAAATATTTCTTAATTCAAACATTTCCTAATTCCAACCTTTCTAAATTTCAAAACTTTTCAAATTCTAAATCTTCCCAAAGTTAAAATCTTTCTAAATTCAAGACTTTCCTAAAATGAAACTTTCTTAAAATGAAACTTTTCTAAAATCAACACTTCCCTAATTTGGCACTTTCCTAAAATGGAACTTTTCTATTTTAAAACATTTCTAATTCAAAGTTTTCCAAAGTCCAACCTTTCTTAAACCCTGACTTTCCAAATCATTCCAAGTCAAGTGTTTTCAAATCAAATCTCTTTTCAAATTTTTTCATAAATCCAAATTTCTTAATTCAAGCATTTTCTAATTCGGACCTTTCTTAAATCCAACTTTCTAAAATTAAACTTTTTGAATCTAATCAAATCCTTTTTAATTCAACTATATGTTCCAATCTTAGGTTACCTAAACCCTAGGAGGCCTAAACCCTAGTTCAACCCTAATCCCTAAAGGTAGGAAGCTTCGATTCTTTTCTAAAACTCCTTTCTAAACCAAGATGGTTTTTCAACTTCAATTCAAGTCACAATGTTTTCAATTCTCAATCTTTCCAAATCAAGTCCAAGTTCTTCTTCCAAGTTCAATCTTTTCAAATCAAAATCAATTTCAAATCCTCGAGTTCTATTTCAAATTAAAATCAATTTCAAGTTCAATTTCAAATCTTCTACTCAAAGTTCAAATCAAACCATTTTCCAATCAAACATTTTCAAGTTAAACTTTTCAAAAACCTCAAAGTGTTTATTCTCAGTCGGACTCTTGTACTGACTTAATTCCCAAAAAGGAATATGTAGGCAACCTTATGGGTGCGGTCACAACCTTTTTCAAATTTTCAATTCCACAAGCTATTTCAAGTTTTTAATTCTAAAATCTATTTTTAAATCTCCAATTCCAATTTCTAAAACCCTCTTTTAAAAATCAAATCTTTCTTTCATAATCTTTTTCAAATTTCAAATCTTCTTTTCAAATCTATTTTCAAAATCAAAATTTTCCTTTCAAATCTATTTTCAAAATCAAATCAAATTCTTGCACTTGCATATCGTGCATCATGTCAAACTTCTTTTCAAAATTCTTTTCTGAAGTGGATAGTTTTGGACATTTATTAATCAAAGATTCTGAATGAGTGAACCTAGGGTGAATAGACATGTAGGTACTGCATGGGCGGGGTAGGGTGATGGCTTAGTGCATCTTCCCTACACGTAACCAACCTCTAAACTTAGAATCACTGTTTTCAAAGACCAAATGGAGTTATTTTCAAAAAGGGCTTAAATCTTTTCAAAGGTTGCCAAACAACCTATTTTCTAAAAAACCCTCTCTTGACGAAGTTTTCAAAACCTTTTCAAAAACCCTAAGTGTAATCTTCAGATTGTGCTTAGTTTTAAGTGACTTAACTCACCTTAATCAAGTTAGGTGGCAACTCCAAACCTTTTCTAAAAGCCCTTAATTCAAATCAATTTCCAATTCAAACTTAGTCGCACTTATTCTTCTAAGACGATGAGTTCTAACGAGAGAGTACCGTGTCTTTTCCACTTGTATGTATTTTCCTCAAGTGCAAAAAATTGTGGCGTGACAGCTGGCGACTCCACTGGGAACGCTTAGAAGGTTAGGCCAATGTCATGTTTCTTCACCCTCACCCATTTAGAGTCTTTGATTAATTTGTCCACTTCTATCCATTTCAAACTTTCAAAATCAAACTTTTCAAAGTTGCTTTCAAAAAACATGTCATAGCATACATTCTATTCATATTCAGTTATCCAAATCTTGCATTAAGTTTGTCATTCAAGTACTAACTTTTGCATCTTTATTTTTGTAGGTGGACCCTTGTTCACATATTTATTTCATGTTATATTTACTACCATTTATGTCCTGAATGTATGGAATAAACAAGATGGATGGGAGTTGTTGGGCCCTTTCCTCTACTTTTCAAAATTTCACACACATATTGCATTGCGCATAAACATTTGTATACTTGCATTCTTTATCTAAAATATCCCTTCTAGTTAAAAGAGGGAACGATATATTAGTTGTGGGCAAGGTGTTGTGCTAGTTTCTTTGCCTACGGCCTCTTGATGGTTCCCCCGTTTGGATCACTAACTGATAATGGCACCACCACGGGAAGTGGGCTTGGATTTGAAGATCTAGGAACCGGGCCTTTTTAGGAAGCATTAGTAAACCATCAACCTCATACTCATGTAGACACCATGCATAGCCGAACCTCTGCAGGATTTAAGACACGCACATCGATTTCAAAACTTTGGAGGAAAGGTCGACTGCATTACTTTCCTTTAAACTTATCTATTCCTGTTGTTATAATGCTTGTATTCCTACTGTTATAATGTCTGTATAATTGCTCATGCATCCACATTTACTTTACAATTGTATTCTCTCTCTCTACTCTATACATACATGCTCATGCAGTCAATATTCCATGTTAAGACAAGAGTTTGAAAGTAACTCAAGTCATTGCATCTTCATACATATGATCAACCCAAAGAGAGTGACACCAAGTTCACTCTCCTTTGCATTAAACCTACCAAAATACTAAGGGCTCCCACGTAATCCTAAGGACTCATAGCATGCATTTCAAGTTATTCCATAAGAGGGGCCCCAATCCCTCTATGCTCACAGAGATAGGGTTGCCAAGAAGATAATGGGCAATTAAACAAGGTCTCACAATGACCTCCATAACATCAACATCAAAGATGGCGAATCTGAAGACTCAAGAATAGTTTAGGATCCCAAATGTAAAAGTAGATAGCAGGAAGTCCCAAGGAAATTGTACCATCTCCCCCTATTAAAATGTATTTCAATTCCGTTGTATTTAAACTCTAAAATTCAATTTACTTCTTTAATTTTTCATGTATGATTCAATGAATGAATGAATGTTCCCACTCAAACGATAGTATCTGCATACAGAGATAAGCCCCCTATCTCCAAAAAGTGAGCTAAAACCATCATGTTTAGTCTCCCTTTCAATAAGGGACATCTCTAGGGCATTCATTGCATAAAGCTCCTCAAATATCAAAAACTAACTTGTGGTTTGTATCCTTGTTTTTCTTTTATTTTACAGAAACTACACCGTAGAAAGTCATCATTACTTCTAAGAAAGACTGACATCCACCTAAAGACCCCATCATTACTCGACAAAGAGCAGCACTAATGGTCGCCAATCCTGACAATTCATCCTATGTCTCTCATGTAAAAGTCAATGAAATGAGAATCAAGATTGATGAGATGTTCAAGCTCATCCAGTCCATGGCCATAAAGAAAGTTGTTTTGGCCCCGTCATCATCCACTATTTTTCCCAAGGACCCCAAGCCTGCTAACCCATAACCCAAGGGTTGTTCTATAATCTGAAAATATTGGAAAAAACAAGGAAGATGCCTAGGGGGCTAATACTGAAGAAGAGGAAACCATACTGTTGTCGCCTGTTGTGAAAAGAACTTCCATCGACCCTTTTAGTCTAAAAATTCAAGGGTTAGAGGACTCGTTGCAAAGCCTCCACAGCCATGACTCCTTTGGGCTTGTATCTTGTGATGAGTTGTGTTTCTTCCCACACCATCCGAGGCCTGCTAAGTTCAAAATGCCTGACTTTCAAAAGTATGATGGCACTGGCAACCTTATTGCTCACCTTCGCCTATATACTGGGGTGGTAAGTGGCCATGGAAATGATCCAAAACTCCTTATGCAACTATTCCAACATAGTCTTATTAGGTCTGCTTTGCAATGGTTAGCCCGACTAGACCTAAGGAAGATCACAACTTAGATCGAGCTGGTTAATGCATTCGAGGCCCAATGCCATCACAACATTGAACTTACAACTGACTGGTGGTCCCTAATGACGATGAGCAAAGGTGAGTAGGAAAGCTTTAACAGTTACGCCCTTTGGTGGAGGGAAGCGGCTGCACAAGTCAATCCCCCGATAGAAAAAAAAGAGTATGTACAGTTGTTTGTACACACTTTCCAAGGCATATACTATAAGAAACCCTGCACTAGTGTGGGGAAGAGCTTTTCTGAGCTCATCATGTAAGGAGAAATGATAGAATATGGTCTTAAGATGGGGAGGATTACTGATCCCTATGCAAAAATCAGAGAAAGCTCTGCCAACATAGCCAAGAAAGTGGCTACTACAAAGGGAGTAATCAAGAAGGAAAGCGAGGTGTCTGCTATTTTACCCGTTCAACCACCCCAACATAGTTCCCCACTTTGATCTCACTCTATCTTACCCATGCCCACTCTAAACATGCCTGCCCAAGCACCCATCTTTAGCCTTATTAGGGCATGACCTAACATTAATAGGCCTGTCCGATGCTACCGTAACTTCAATGCCTTAGCCTGCATCCAAATTGAAGCCTACCATAACCTCCTGAAAAACAACATCCTAAAACCCACACCGGCCCCTCCATTGCCAAGCCCCTTACCTCCCAACTTTAATGGCGCCCTCACCTATGAATATCATTCGGGTGGCCAAGGGCATAACACCTAGAGTTGCTTCTCCCTCAAGCATAAAATCCAAGACTTGATCAACAACAAGACCATTAACTTATAACCAGTGACCCCTACTCCTACCCCCAATGTGACCACAAACCCTCTGCCGGACCACACAGTCAATGTGATACTAGAGGAAATAAAAGATGAAGGGGAGTTGGATGAGCTCATGGTCGAAGATTATGAAGGAAATTGGGAGACTGATGAATAGGGCAATTAGGAGGAGGTTCTCCTACTATCCGATATAACTCTATAACCATAATGAGGTACTTGATTCTTCCGATTGGCCGATTGAGGAGCTCACACTTGTGAAAGAAGACCCTTGCAAAGACATGGCCGCCGACGGTTAGGGTGATGAGTTTCTGCAACCTAGGTATGCCAAAGTTGAGCGCCACTTATTAGAGAACCCATGGCCTGCAACTAAGTTTAACTATGAAGATATGGGCTGGGGTCATCAAGAGCCAAAAACACCTGTGGAATCATTCGAATTGGAGGGAGGCGAGCTTGCCACCCTATTTATAGAGGAACCTGCCACCAAGGACAACAAGGAGGCTAATGAAGCTGATAACTACACCGTCACTGTCAACACACCAATGGCTCTAAAAGAAGCCTTTATCTGCCTTGCCTTGGCCATAGACTGTAACCATGGATGGAGCGTCAAAAATGTGGGCATCGTCCCAAAGCCCTATGGAGAGGGGTTCTCATCAAAAGTGTATAAGAGAGAGGTGTTTTCACCCACTTTCTTTTTGTCCCTTTATTTTTATGCCCTTAAATTTGCATTTCTATTGCTTTTCAAGAACTTTATGTTTGCACTTCATTAAAATAATAACATGTTAGTTTTCGTTCAAATTACTGTTATCTCATATCTTTCTTGTGAATAGTGAATGCTTCCTACACAAAGGGCATGGTCTATCTTATGAAGCACCCAACTTGAATGGAATGATAGCATGAGTTAGCCACTCGCCAATTGATCAACTTTCTGAAAAGAGAGAGGATGAAGATGAGTGAGGAAATTACCCAAAAGTAGCACTTGCAAGACACCAAAGCTAAGCAATGTGTGGCCAGACTATCAAAAGGAAGAGGAGCCATCTTTCATTTTTCTAAAAAAAAAAGTGTTTATATTCCCTTTGTTTAACCCACTAGTGCCTTGCAAAAAGTAAAGATTTCTTGTCAAACCCTGATCCAAGGCCATTTCCCCCCCCCCCCCCCCCACACTGGGGCAGACAGGTAACTAAGAAGTCCACTCCGATTGACAACGGATTGCTTGAAGGATTGAGCCTACATATCTCGTTGTTTCGAAACCCCATAACCTAGCCTACATTATGATCCTAAAGTAAAGTCTCCTTAGATAAGAAGACTGGCTGCTAATCGCTCTACTAAAGGTCAAGTAAGTATTTGCTAAAACCTTGAGGGTTGAGAGTTTAAGCCAAACAATCGGATACACTAACCCAAGGTATAAAGTCGAAGTCAATCAAAAGGACGAGAAAGGTACAAAATGCCATCATCCAGTCAAGGTAAAGTTGAACCAAAAGAGAGACCAACCCCTAACAAGGAAGAAGTTGCCATTTCAAGAATGTATAGTTTGTTAGTGCCTCATTCATTGTATTAATTGTTGCATCCTTAACATGCATATATATTTCTATAAAAATTTTGGCATGAGCTTCGCATATATAAGACATAGCTCCCTGTAAAAACAGAAGTCACCAAAGCAGTTTAATATCATCTCATGTAATAAATACATATCATCATCATTATCCCTGTACATACATCTATTTATATACCTAGCTGTGTAAATCATAAATATCTCTACTTGTCCATGCATCAATACATACATCTAATTATCTAAATCATAAATATCCACTCTATGCAAAATTTACAAAATAAACTATCTGATAATGAAACTAAATACATCTCTAGGATATAATATAGGAAAATCTGAACCTATGTCAAGGGGCACTCATCAAAGGTCAAAGTTGATGTTCGAGTCGAAGTCTCTGAAACCTGGCTCTGGAGGAGGCAGACGATTGCTAGAAGCACCAGTATCCTACAAAGAAGAAAAAAACTGGAGTCAGCAAGGCAAAGGAACAACTACACAATGTCAGAACAAAGCGAGGGAAAGGACAACATACCCTGCCACCTCCCATCTGAGCCAACCGTGCCATCAAGGAAGCTACCTCTGCCTGGAAATGATCCCTTTCCATCTGGAACTAGTCCCTCTTAGTCTGGTACTAGTCCCTCACAATGGTAAACTCAGGCTGGGGCACGTATCCTTTGGCTCGATGCCATAAATCCACCACCTCCTGGCCAACAGCATACCCACCAACTATCACCTCAAACTAAGTAAAAGCACTTATAGAATGGGCTCCAAAGTGTGTGCCGTAATTAGTCTCTGGAGGAAGCAAAAAACCAGCACTAGGCTGACACTCCTGATATGGAATGGGTACCCCCTCAACCAAGGCTCTGAACATGTATTCTGGTGGATCCTTTGTTGACCGGGACTCCTCTTGGAACTGACGCCAATGCCGGTCTCCCAAATAGGACTCTTAGGAATCATCATTGAGAAAGGAAACCCTCGATAGAGATAATGGACCAAGTACCTAACTCCCTCATAATGAAAGGATCCGACAAAGGGCCTCTAAGTCACGTCCCTCACCACAATCAGCTCCAGGTTTGCCCGTATCGTAACGAAGTCAGTAATCTCAGATCACTAGGCCACCGAGTCACGAGCCTACCTAAAAACTCGGGGATAAAGGTTAGCCTCAATAATCTCAGGACGATGGACCCGTAGGTAGTTATAACTCCACCAAACAAAAAAAAGGCCAGAAACCAGTCACACTGCCCAAACGGGAGGAAGTCCAGACTTACATGGATTGAAGGAAGCAACTAAAGGAAAAGGACCCCCAATCCAGCTCAGATAAAGCCGTAAGATCAGCTACTATGCTCACAAATCGAAAAGGTACTAGCGAATTGTTGATCTTGCAGAAGTAGCTGAAAATGATGTACAAAACAAGTCGCCGCCTTATGATATCTCGTCGGGCAGGTGATGGCTTAATAGCAAAGGTACTATCAGGTGATGGCTTAATAGCAAAGGTACTATCGTCCTGATTAAGCCAAGAGACAGGAAAGGCAAAACGCTCAGGAGGAGGCAATTCTAACAAAACACACACATCGGCCCTGCTGACTGTAGGGTTGATCCGCCAACCAACAAAGGAAAGCCCCGTGGTGATGGCCCAATCCAATGGAGTAGGACCTGGCTTGAAGCCCATAAAATGGAAGGTCCCGGTCTCTCCAAACCACCTCTCAATTAGGGCCAGCACTAGATGTCTATTCAGATGGTTAGCCTATAATCCCATAAAGGCCCCAAACCCGATCTCCGCCAAGAAAGCTTGGTAAGATGGAGCCGCTCGCTGCATAGTGCTGAAAACAAGATGGACGGCCCCTCTGAAAGATGCATGTACTAGGCGACGGAGCAGGTGCTGTCGAGAGTATACGCTAGGATGATAAGCTAAATCCCCCAGTGGAGGAATATCCAGTATCTCCAAGTCACCAAGATCTACGTCTGTCTGTTGATGCCTAGAGGAGGTTCGCCCGTAACCTTTCACCTAATTACCAAGGCCCAGTACCTCCTCCTCTACACCCATCTCTACCTCGAATGTTGGCTTAACTGCAGGGAAGGGGTCTACTGGAGGTTTACTCCCTCGTCCGCTTTGGCTGGAGGACACTTGGTTAGTGGATCTCCGACTACCTCTGGAATGGCTAGAACTACCAGCAGAATTCATACGGGCACCCTTCCCGAATCGATGCCTCCTCTCCGAACCGTCATCGCTTGCGTCTGCCATCCTAAATATCAATGTAAGAATGTCGACATATGATAAGCATAGCTCAAAAGGTGAAGGATGAAAAAAATGAATGAAAAAGATTTCAAATGTTAAGTCAAAATGAATTTTCTACACATTTTGATTTTAAAAGTCAAGTTTCGAGTCAAAGTGAATTTTCTATACAAAAGAAGTAGAGTTTCAAGTCAAATAAATTTCCAACACATTTTGATTTTTAAAATTCAAATTTTAAGTCAAAATGAATGTTTTTTATACATTTTGTCTTCAAAA
>CM065386.1:26427500-26702500 GCA_033060915.1 Euryodendron excelsum
TTCAAAAATCCACTTTCTAAAAACTCATTTCCAAAAGTTCTATTCAAAAATCTATTTTTCAAAAAGCTCTTTTTCAAACTACTTTCAAAAAGTTCTCTTCAAAAATTCACTTTCTAAAAACTATCTTCAAGTCTCCTTCCTAGAAACTCTCTTCAAAAGGCTTCTAAAAACTCTTTTTTTGAAGTCCAAGTTAAGCCCTAGATTCCATGGTTAGGAAACCCTAATTCTCTTTTCTAAAAGCATTACTTCCTCTTTTGCATCAAACCATAGGTTTTCAAAACCTTTTTTTCTACATAAAATCATATCTTTCCAAATTCTAGATTTTCAAAACTCAACATTTCCAATTTCATGTCAAATTCAATTTTTCAAATTAGGAAACTAGATTAAATCTTCCCATTTAGGAAACTAGATTAAATCCTCCAATTTTAGAAACCATATCAAATCATTTCTTTTTTAAAATAAAATCAAATCATCAGTTTTAGGAAATAGAAATCAAATATTTCTTAATTCAAATGTTTCCTAATTCTAAGCTTTCCAAATTTCAAAAGTTACCAAATTCTAAATCCTTCCAAAGTCAAATCTTTCCTAAAATGAAGCCAAGCCAAAAATTGCATGGTAGTTACTAATACAGGTGCCAAAATCTTTTGCCTTGCATATCAAGAGTTGAAAAATACGTCGCTTGCCGACCTTAAAACTTTCCTAAGTGACCGGCATCATTGCAAGCCAAAGATTAGCCTGATGCCACTCCTAGTGGTGCCAAAAGAAAATTTACCCTGGCACCACTGCAACAAGCACCAAGTCAATCTTCTGTCTATAAATACAGAGCCTATTCCTACGTGAAAAGGGTCCGCAAACTCAGTCCAAAAACTCTGTTTTTCAAATTACAGAGCTTGAAGTCTCTCCAAAACCTTAGCCCCTCTAGCCTCTTCAAACTCTAGCCTCTATACATTTAACCCTAACACTTATACATGTCGCACCCCGATTTTTCGCACTCAAGGAAAATACACACAAGTGAAAAAAACACAATACTCTCTCATTAGAACTCATCCTTTCGGAAAGACAAATGCGACTATGTTTGAATTGAAAATTGATTTGAATTAAGGGGTTCTGAAAACGATTTAGAGTTGCCACCTAACTTGATTAAGGTGAGTTGGGTCACCTAAAACTAAGTACAATTCGAAGATCACACTTAGAGTTTTTGAAAAGGTTTTGAAAACTTCCTTAAGAGAGGCTTTTTCAGAAAATAGGTTGTTTGGCAACCTTTGAAAATATTTAAGCCATTTTTGAAAATAACTCCATTTGGTCTTTGAAAACAGTGATTTTAGGTTTGGAGGTTGGTTACGTGTAGGAAAGACGCACTAAGCCATCACCTTACCCTGCCCTTGTGGTACCAACAAGTCTATTTATCCTAGATTCACTCATTTGAAATCTTTGACTAATAAATGTCCAAAACTATCCACTTCAGAAAAGAATTTTGAAAAAAATTTTTGACATGATGCATGATATGCAAGGGCAAGAATTTGATTTAATTTTGAAAATAGATTTGAAAAGATTTAATTTGATTTTGAAAATAAATTTGAAAAGACTTGATTTGATTTTGAAATGGATTTGAAAAGATAGATTTGATTTTCGAAAGAAGGTTTTTAGAAATTGAAATTGGAGATTTGAAAATAGATTTTAGAATTAAAAACTTGAAATAGATCGTGGAATTGAAAGTTTGAAAAATGTTATGAAAATAGAAACTTAAAAAAGGTTGTTACCGCACCCATGAGAGTTGCCTACGTATCTCTTTTTAGGAAATCAAGTCAGTTGTAGTTCGAACAAGAGTCCAATTAAAAATAAACACTTCTAGGTTTTTGAAAAGTTTGATTTGAAAATATTTGATTAGAAAAGAGTATGATTTGAACTTTGAATAGGAGATTGGAAATTGAACTTGGAATTGACTTTGATTTAAAATAGAACTTAATGATTTTAAAATTGATTTTGATTTGAAAAGATTGATCTTGGGAAAAGAACTCGGACTAGATTTGGAAAGATTGAGATTTTGAAAACATCTTGACTTAGATTGAAATTGGAAAACCATCTTGGTTTAGAAAGGAGTCTTAGAAAAGAGTTGAAGTTTCCTAACTTTAAGGTTAGGGTTGAACTAAGGTTTAGGCCTCCTAAGGTTTTAGTTACCTAAAATTGGAACATGTAGTTGAATTGGGAAGGATTTGATTTAGATTTGAAAAGTTTGAATTAGGAAAGGTTGAAAAGTTCGAATTATGAAATGTTAGAATTAGGAAAGTTGGATTTGAGGAAGATTTGAAAACACTCGACTTGGAATGATTTGGAAAGTTAGGGCTTAAGAAATATTGGACTTTGGAAAGCTTTGAATTAAGAAAGATTCAAAATAGGAAAGTTCCATTTTAGAAAAGTGTCAAATTAGGAAAGCTTCATTTTAAGAAAGTTTTGAATTTAAGAAGATTTGAGTTTTTGGAAAGTTTGAAATTTAGAAAAGTTGGAATTAGGAAATGTCTAAATTAAGAAAGATTTGGTTTCCATTTCCTAAAGTCGAAGATTTGATTTTAATGCCAAAAATAGATTATTTGATATGGTTTCTAAAATTGGAAGATTTGATCTAGTTTTCCAATTTGAAAAATTAGATTTGATATGAAATTGGAAATGTTGAATTTTAAAAATATTGGATTTGAAAAGCTCTGATTTTGGTGTAGAAAAATAGATTTTGAAAACCTAAGATTTGATGTAAAAAAATAGTTTTTAGAAATTTTGATTTGAAGTAAAAGTGGAAGTCATGTTTTTAAGAAAGAAAATTAGGGTTTCCTAACCATGGGATCTAGGGCTTGACTTGGACTCTAAGAAAAAGAGATTTTGGAAAGTAAATATTTTTAAGGGAGTTTTTAAAAAGAAGACTTGAAGATAATTTTTAAAAAGTGAATCTTTGAAGATAATTTTTGGAAAGGAGTTTGAAAAGAACTTTTTGGGAAATAGATTTTTGAAAGAAATTTTTAGAAAGCATTTTGCAAAACAAGTTTTGGAAAGGGGCTTGAAGAGAGTTTTCGGAAAGGAACTTAAAAAACAATTTGAAAAAGAGTTTGAATATGGATTTTTTGAAAACCCTTTAAATGTTTCACTTTTCTAAAACAATTCTAACCATGAAGAAATTAGAACCATTCTAAGTTAGTGTTTTTGAAAATAACATGGATTTGAAATATGGACCAATTAGATCATATTGAATATCACACTTTTTTAAAACAAGCATAACCATGCAATGGCTAGAATCATCTTAAAATTGTGGTTTTGATAAAAAATAAGTTAGGGTTTACACCCAAAATATGGATCTTGATGGTCACAATGAATATAACACTTTTCTAAATCAACCCTAACCATAGATTGGCTAGAATCACTTTAAGATTGTGATTTTGAAAACAAGTTTTTGAATGCAAGTTTGAAAGAGGATTTTGATGCAAACTTTGAAAACAACTTTTGAAAATAACTTTTAAAGAGATGTATGAATATGATATGCACAATGCAAATAAGGTCATGAACATACAAGGTTGGCTTCACCACATAATCAAGGGGGCCGAATCCACATGGTCTAAGGTTGAATTAAAAGAAAGCCCTCGACACGGTGACTTTCAACCATCCTTCGTACACATGAATCGGGGAAATATTCTAATAGCTTCCAATCTAGCTATTGGAGCATAAGTTTTATCAAAGTCAATGCCTTCTTCTTGGTTATATTCTTGAGTAACAAGTCTTGCCTTGTTCCTCAAAACAATTCCAGATTCATCCTTTTTGTTTCTAAAGACTCATTTGGTTCCAATAATAGGATGATCATTAAGCCTAGGAACAAGGTGCCATACCTTATTCCTTTCAAATTGGTTCAATTCCTCTTGCATATCATTTATTCAAAACTCGTCATTTTCAACATCTTGAATGCATTTTGGTTTTATTTGAGATAAAAATACAAGATGATTACATATATTTCTAAGAGGGAATCTAGTTCTTACTCCTTATGAAGGATCACCTAAAATTTGCTCAGTTGGGTGGTTATGCACAAATTTTCACTCTTTAGGTAGACCTTCATTGACATCTTGTTGGCTTGATGAAGCTTCTTGCACTTCTTTCTGCTTTTGTGAGTCTTTATTTGAGCTTGGATTGAAGTTCAACTTATCTAAGTCTTTCTCCATTTCATCTATGTCATCATTCATAACATTTTTAGATAGAGAGTTATGTTCATCAAAAGTGACATGAACTGATTCTTCAACCACTGGAGTTCTCTTATTATAGACTCTATATGTCTTACTATGTGTTGAGTATCTAAAAAATACACCCTCATCAGATTTTGCATCGAATTTACCGGGGTTGTCTTTGTTGTTATTTAACATAAAGCATTTACACCCAAAGGCTCTAAAGTATGAAATATTTGGTTTCTTTTTTTTCTTAAGCTCATATGGGGTTTTGTTTAAAAACTTTCTAAACAAAATTCTATTTAAAATATAACAGGCCGTATTGACAGCCTCAACCCAAAAATACTTTGGCAATCTATTTTCACAAAGCATGGTTCTTCCCATTGCTTCAAAAGTTCTATTTTTCCTCTCAACAATCCCATTTTATTATGGTGTTCTAGGAACTGAAAAGTTGTGATCAAAACCATTTTCGTCACAAAATCTTTCAAAAAGTTTGCAATCAAATTCTTCACCACGGTCAATCCTTATAAAAGTTATTGTAAAACCTTTCTCATTTTGAACCTTTTTGCAAAACTTTGTAAAGAAAACAATTGTTTCATCCTTGTGAGCTAAGAAGAATATCCATATAAATCTAGAATAGTCATCAACAATAACAAGTGCATATTATTTCCCACCAAGACTTGAAGTCCTAGTTGGTCCAAATAAGTCCATATGCAATAGTTGTAATGGCCTAGAAGTGGTCAGCATATTTATAAATTTAAAAGAGATACGAGTTTGTTTTCCCATTTGACAAGCATCACAAACTCTATCTTTGTTGTCGCGCCCAGATTTTTTGCCCTCGAGGAATACTCACATAAGCGGAAAAAATGTTGTACTCTCTTATTAGAACTCACTCTCCTAAAAGAATGAGTGTGACTAGGTTTGAATTGAAAATTGGTTTGAATAAAGGGCTTTTGAAAACGATTTGGAGTCGCTACCTAACTTGATTAAGGTGAGTTAGGTCACCTAAAAACTAAGCATAATCTAAAAACTACACTTAGGGTTTTGGAAAATAATTTTGAAAATATCTCCTCGAGAGAGGGTTTTTAAGAAAAACGGGTTGTTTGACAAGCTTTGAAAAATATTTAGCCCTTTTTAGAAAAATAACTCCTTTTGGTCTTTGAAATTAGTGATCTAGGTTCGGAGGTTGGTTACATGTAGAGAAGACGCACTAAGTCATCACCCTACCCCGCCCTTTCAGAACCTACATGTCAATCTACCCTAGATTCACCTATAAGAGTCTTCAATTAACTATTGACCAATTCTATCCACTTTGAAAAACAATGTTTGAAAAGAAATGATGCATGGGATGCAAATGCAAAATAATTGGGAGTTGGAGAATAGATTTGGAAATAAATTTGAAAAGAAATTGATTTGATTCGAAAGAGATTTGAAATTGGATATATTTGAAATTGAAAATTTTTGAAAATTGAAAGTAGATATTCGAAAATAGAAATTTGAAATTGGAAATTTGAAAATAGATTGGAGATTTGGAAAGATTTTGGAATTTAAAATTTTAAAGATAGGGAGGAATTTGAAATTTGAACGAAGTTGTAACTGCACCCATGAGGGTTGCCTACGTATCTTTTTGGAGGAATCAGGTCAGTCGTAGTTCGGACCGGAGTCCGATTGAAAATAGAATGTTTGATTTGAAAAAGGAGTTGAATTGGAATTCGGATTTGATTTGAATTTAGAATAGAGGATTGGAAATTGGAAGTGTTTTGGAAAGATTGAGGTTTAAGAAACCTAGACTTAGGAAAGATGACTTAGGAAAGATTTGACTCGATTTGGAAGTTTTGGAGATTAGGAAAGGTTGGATTTAGGAAGTGTTTGAATTAGGAAAGGTTCAATTTAGGAAAGTTTTGGAATTAGGAAAAGTTTTCAACTTAGGAAAGTTTTCAATTTGGAATGTTTTGAGATAGGGGAGTTTTGGAAAGTTTAGAAAACAAGGAAGTTTTGAAAATAAGAAAGTTTTGTCTTAGAAAAGGTTTGAAAAAGGGAAGTTTTCAATTTAGGAAATGTTTGAATTAAGAAAGTTTCAACTTAAGAAAGTTTTAAAGTTTTAGGAAAGTTTAAAGTTTAGAAAGATTTTGAAATTTAGAAAGTTTAAGATTTAGAAAGTCTTAACTTAAGAAAGTTTTGAATTTAGAAAACTTAGAATTTGGAAAGATTTGAAGTTTAAGAAGTTTAAAATTTAGAAAGTTTTAGAGTTCGAGTTTTAGAAAATCTCAATATTAGAAAAGGTTTGAGTTTTGAAAACTTAGGTTTGAAAAGGTAAGATTTAAAAAGAGGGTAGAATTAGGAAAGGGTTGAATTTTAGAATTTCAGGAAAGATTTTTATGTTCAAGTTTTAGAAACTTAAGGTTTAGGAAATGAGAAGTTTAGGAAGGAGTTGAATTAGAAAAGATTTGGATTTTGAAATTTAAAGAAAGATTTAAGGTTTAGTTTTAGGAAACTTATGGTTTAGGAAGGAATTGAATTAAGAAAGGTTTGGATTAGGAAGGGATTGGATTTGGTTTCTAAAAGAAAAGATTTGATTTTGTTTCCAAAAACAGATGACGGGATCTAGTTTCCTAAACGGGGGGATTGGATTTGACTTCCTAAAGGGAAGATTTGATTTGACAAGGATTTAGAAAGGGGATGTTCTAAAAACCCTAAGATTTGAAAGGATATAGTTTTGACATAGAAAAGAGGTTTTGGAAATGTATATAATTTGGATGTAGAAAACAAGAGGTTTTGGAAACCTAGGTTTGGAGCAAAGCTTTGAAAATCATGTTTTTGGGAAGAAAATTAGGATTTCCTAATTGTGAGTTCTAGGGCTTGACTTGGGCTCTAAAGAAAGAGTTTTTGGAAAGTGCATTTTTGGAAACGAAGATTTTGGAAGGAAATCCTAAAGAAGAGTTTCTAGAGGGAAGAGTTTTTGGAAAGTAAATTTGAAGAGAGAATTTTTGGAAAGAGATTTTAAAGAGAAGGAGTTTTTGGAAAGTGTGTTTTTGGGAACGGAGATTTTTAGAAGGGAATCCTAGGGAGGAGTTTCTAGAAAGGAGATTTTGGAAAGAGAGTTTTTTAGAAAGATTTTTGGAGAGAGTTTTTCTAGGAAAGAGGCCTAGGGAATGTTTTTGGAAAGGAGTTGAAAAAGGGAGGTCTTGAGAATTAGATTTTTGGAAAGAGTTTTTGAAAACAATTTTGGAAAGAAGAATTTTTGGGAAGTACATTGAAAGAGATTTTTAGGAAGAGATTTTTGAAAAGAGAGCTTTTTTGAAAAATGTAAAAGATCTCACTTTCCTAAAGCGATTCTAACCATAATAAGGCTAGAACCACTTAAGGAAAGCGGTTTTGAAAACAACAAAATTTGAAAATATGGACCATATTGGTCACTTTGAATGTAACACTTTCCTAAAGCAATCCTAGCCATGGAAAAGCTAGAATCACCCTAGGATTGTGATTTTGAAAACATGTTTTGAAAAAGAAATTTTGATGCAATTTTGAAAACAAGTTCGAAAACGATTTTAAAAACAAGTTTGAAAACAAATTTTTGGAAGATGCAAGATCATGATATGTACAATGCAATTTTGGGGTCGTGAACATACAAGGCTAAGGCTTCACCACATAATCAAGGGGGTCGGACCCACGTGGTCTCTGGTTAGACTAGAAGAAAGCCCCCGACACGGTGACTCTCCAATAGCCCAATCCTACACATGGACTGGGAATCCCCTTGTTTCAAGCATGCAAAGAAAGGGGGGAAAGAGATGGGGGATTAAAATAGAGAAAACCCAAGTGGGTTAGGAGAGAGAAGAGAGAGAGGCGAAGTGCGGAAATTTAAATGGAGAACCTATCTTGTATCTTTTTTATTTTGCGCGCCTTGCTTTCTTCGGTCTTCGGTCTTCGTCTTGATCTTCGTTTTCAATCTTCAAGAGTTGTCTTCAAGCTTCAAACTTCAGATTGCAACTCTTCAAGTCTTCGAAGGAGGGTTGAAAGCTAGTGTACGAGTGTATGGGGATGTATAGGAGTGTATATGAGGCTAGGGTTCGTGTATGGTGGCTAGGGTTTGGAAAACCTAAAGAGGCTAAGGTTTAGGGAGTGTTCGAGCTCTGTATATCGAATTATATGATTTTTAGACTGAGTTGACGAATCCTTTTCACGCTAGAAGATGCTCTGTATTTATAGAGGTTAGACAATACTGGCGCCTGTTGCAGTGGTGCCAGGCCAGAATTTACACTGGCGCCACTAGGAGTGGCGTCAGGCCAACTTTTGGCTTGGCGCCACTAGTAGTGGCGCCAGCCATTTAGGAAATATTTAAGGTCTGCAAGCAACGTATCTTTGACTAGATTTGGGCGCCTGTACTAGTGACTACCATGCAATTTTTAGTCTAGCTTCACTAGGAGTGACTCCGGAAAGTCCGGGAATGATTTGAAGGAGCTGGGAATGATCCGGAAGGCCGAAAAAGAACAGGAACACTTAAAATAGTATCCTGGAGATATTTGACTTGAGAAATGAGGATAAGATGGGTTGGAAAGGTTGACTGGGCCTTTAGGAGCAAAACGGTCAATCGGACCGGAAAAATGTCGGGACAGACTCGGACTGTCCCGAAAGAAGACTCGGGATCTACAAACATTATTCAGAATATTCTCAAAGGTTGCCGGTTTGATTCCCAAAGCTGGCGTGGTCGGAAAAGGAGACTGGCCCACCAGGTGCAAAATGGTCATTTTTGTACCGGGTTTGCCGGAACGAACTCGGAATGATTCGAAAAGATAAAGGAAGATTGAGAATACTATAAAAAGTAGTCTTAGAAGGTTACCAGTTTGATACCCAGAGCCGGTGTGGTCGAAAAAGGAGACCGGCCCACCAGGGGCAAAACGGTCATTTTGTACCGAGTTGGCCGGAACTGACTCGGAATGATCCAAAAAGGTAAAGGAAGGTCGAGAATACTATAAGAAGTAATCTCAGAGGGTTACCGGTTTGATACCCAGAGCCGGTGTGGTTCCTGGGGCATTCGGATGCCTAGGGGCAAAATAGTCATCTTGACCGAAAAGTCTCGGAAAAGGTCCAAAGGGCAGTTTGGTCATTTTTCACCGAAGTGGGCTAACAGACACTGGTGTTGACCTGGGTTTTGAGTGTTTCTACCATTCTGACGGTGGTCGTCGTGACACAGGGGTTTGTTGGCAATTCCCTATATCGACTTATTTGTGAGTATTTCCGTTACTCTAACGGTTGTGATATTTACAAGTATTTTCACTACTCGGACCGTCTCGAGGAATAAAATGTCTCGAGAGAGGGATTGGAAAGGGGTCTTACTGCCTTCAAAAAGACGTGCTTGAATTGGAACCGTCTCAAGGAATAAACTGTCTCGAGAGAGGGATTGGAAAGGGGACTTACCGTCTTCGAAAAGACGTGCCTGGATTGGAACCGTCTCGAGGAATAAACTATCTCGAGAGAGGGGTTGGAAAGGGGACTTACTGTCTACGAAAAGACGTGCCTGGATTGGAACCGTCTCGAGGAATAAACTGTCTCGAGAGAGGGGTTGGAAAGGGGACTTACTGTCTTCGAAAAGACGTGCCTGGATTGGAACCGTCTCGAGGAATAAACTGTCTCGAGAGAGGGGTTGGAAAGGGGACTAACCGTCTTCAAAAAGACGTGCCTGATTGGAACCGTCTCGAGGAATAAATTGTCTTGAGAGAGGGATTGGAAAGGGGACTTACAGTCTTTGAAAAGACGTGCCTGATTGGAACTGTCTCGAGGAATAAACTGTCCCGAGAGAAGGATTGGAAAGGGGACTTACCGTCTTCGAAAAGACGCGCGTGATTGGAATAGATTTACCGTCTCGAAGAATCAACTGTCTCAAGAGAGGGGTTAGAGTCGGAAAGGAAAGGACGATGCCCCTAAGGGCATTTTGGTCATTTGCCTCTATTTGGGCTTGACAGGCCCGCGAAGCGATGGACACACGGGATTTGGACTTAGAGAGTTGGTTTCGTTTGGAATACACCCACAGTTACTTGAAAACAAGTCTGGACGGAGTGTAGACTGCCGAGAGCTCAAAAATGGGGTGCTTACAGAAAACGATAAGAGTAAGAGTCCCATGTTGATCACGAGGCAGTTGGAGGGACGGACATTAGAAATCTTTCGACAACGGATGTTGAAAACGGATAACGGGCCAAAAAGGCCTTTGAAAATGAGTTTTGGCAGGAAAAAGGGCAAAACTGCCCAGAATTTGCAACTGGCGCCACTAGCAGTGGCGCTTTTGGCAGAAAATGCCTGGCACCTCTGCTAGTGGTGCCAGGTTTGGAGTTAAAACTAGAAAATTCTGGTTCGAATGCTTACGGGATTTTGGAGAGTTTTCGCAAATCTGAGAGGCATTGCGGGGAAGTTGACTTGGACATTGAAGGAGCACTTCTTGGAGACCACGGGTGACTGCCGGAAGGAGACCACGTCGCCGGAAAAGTCGCCGGAAAAGAAGATTTCGTCGGAGAACTTCCAAAAAGTGAGTTTTCAAATTTTGTTGATTTGGATGTGTAGAACTTCGTTTGAATCATGTGAATAGTGGAATTGATGTTTTGATATGCTTTGAGCACTTTGGTGATGTTGTTTTTGCATTTTGATGCTTGTTTGATTGAATTTGAATGATTTTTCATGATTATGCGAAGAGGGTTTTTTGGCTATGTTTTTGTGCAATGTGCCTTAGAAAAATGTGTTTGACAACCGTATGAAGCTTCGTGATTTTTTGAAAACTCGGTGAATTTTTGATTTTTTTGAAAAATAGGAAAATACTTAGAAAATTTAGAAAAATGAGAAAACTCAAGAAATTGATGAAATTTTTAAAGTTTGAAATTTGGAAAAATATTGGAATATTTTAGAAAACATTTGAGGTGATTTTGAAAAATTTCGGGAGACTTTTGAAAACCATTGATTTATTTGAAAAATAAAACATGTGTCTTGAAAATTTTAAAAAATTGAAAAATGTGCATGAGTGCCGTTGTTATGTGATTGTTATGTTGGAAAGTGCACATTTTGTATTCTGTGTTGATGTCATGGGTGTTGTAGGTGTCATTTTTAAACGGGACTCTGCCGAAAAATTTTTAGAAATTAGGAGAAGAGTTGATTAAAGTTTTAGAAATAAAATCTTTTTGAAAGAAAAAGACGAAAAACCCTTGGGATTTGATTTTAAGTTGGAAAATCAAGATGTGCATGTAGGAAATTTGTTTTATCATTTGAAATCCTTTATTTGTTTTGTTTGTGTTAGTTGTTAATTTTATTTTACTGTTATTTAAACTGCATGGATGGTATATTAACATCACTTACTTTGGCTTACCTTTTCAAGATGGCAGACGCGAGTGATGACGGTTCTGAGAGGAGGCGCCACTCGGGGAAGGCGGCCCAGACAGATTCTACTGGCAGCTCTAGTCGATCTAGAGGTAGTCGACGATCTACCGGACGATCTTCATCCAGTCAGAGTGGGCAGGGGAGTAGGCTACCTGTCAACCCTTTTCCTCCGGTTTAGCAGACTTTTGCCAAGGAGATTGATGCTGAGGAGGAGGTACCGGGCCCTAGGGATCAGGTGACCGGTTATGGGAGAGCTTCTTCCAAGCATAGGCAGTCGGATGCCTACTTGGGAGATCTACAGATACTATATGTCCCATCACTCGGGGATCTTGCTTATCACCCCAGTGTGTACTCTAGACAACATTTGCCGCCTCCGCGGGTACATACAGCTTTCAGAGGGGCTGTTCATCAGGTTTTTGTGACCATACAGCGGACAGCCCCATCATATTGTGCCTTCTTGGCAGAGATCGAATTTGGCGCCTTTATGGAATTGCAAGCTAACCGCCTGAACCGGCATTTAGTACTAGCGCTTGTTGAGAGGTGGTTTGGGGAGACCGGGACTTTTCATTTTGTCGGCTTCGAGTTAGGTCCCACTCCTTTGGATTGGGCGATTATTATAGGGCTCTCCTTTGTCGGTCGGCGGATCACCCTGCATCCGGTCAGTAGGGACGAGGCCTGTTTGCTATTGGACTTGCCTCCTCTTGAGCGTTCTGCTTTCCCAGTCTCTTAGATTAGTCAGGACGACCGTACCTTTGCTACCGAGCCATCGCCTGCTAGGCAGGATATCATGAGATAGCGACTTGTGTTGTATATCATCTTTAGCTGCTTCTGCAACAATAACAAGTCACTCATGCTGTGTCATTTGGTGAGTATAGTAGCCAATCTTGGAGCTTTGTTTGAGTTGGACTGGGGGTCCTTTTCCTTTGGCTACTTTCTTTGATTGATGCAGGTTCGGACTTCTTTCCGCTGGGGTAGCATGACTAGTTTTTGGCATTTCCTCGTTTGGTGGAGCTACGAGTACCTTTCTATTCGTCGCCCCGCAGTTGTTGAGGATGACCTCTATCGTCGCGCTTTGAGGTGGGCTCGTGACCGGGTAGCCCAGCGATCGGAGATTACCGATTTTGTGACGCTCCGGGCTAACCTGGAGCTGATTGAGGTGAGGGATGTGACCTGGTGGCCCTTCATTGGATCAGTCCATTATGAGACAGTCCGGTACTTAGTCCCATTGTCCCTATCGAGAGCTACTTTTCTCAGTGATGACACCTGGGAGTCCTATCTTGGAGAGCGACACTGGCAGCAGTTTCATGAGGAGTTCCGATCAACAGGAGATCCGCCAGAGTATATGTTTGGGGCCTTGGTGGCGGGAGTGCCTATCCCTTATCAGGAGCGTCAGCCCAGTGCCGAGTTCTTGCTTCCTCCATATACAGATTATGCTGCACACTTTGGGGCTCATTCGATCTGCGCCTTCACCCGGTTTGAGGTAGTGGTCGATGGGTATGTTGTTGGCCAGGAGGTAGTTGACTTGTGGCGCCGAGCCGGAGGATATGTGCCCCAGGATAAGTTTACTGCTGTAAGAGGCTAGAGAGATCAGTACCAGATGGAGCGGGATCAGTACCAGGCTGAGGTAGCTTCCTTGACGACTCGGTTATCTTAGATGGGCGATGGGGGGGTATGTTATTCTTTCTTTGCTGCTTCTTGCCCTGCTGTTACTTAGTTCCTTTTGTATGGAGCTGACTTCGGTTCTATCTTCCCTGCAGGATGGTGGTGCATCGAGTAGTTATCCACCTCCTCTGATGCCGGGTTTTGGGGACTTTGATCCAGATGATATCGACTTTGACCTGTGATAGATACCCCTTGTGGAGGCTCCAATCTTCTTTTGCCCTTTGTCCTTGAGTTATATTTATGTTAGACAGTTTTATTCTAATATTTTATACAAAAATGGATATTTATGGTACTTAGATGCATAGATGGACAAAGACATTTACGATCCATCATGCTAAGTGTATGATCAGTTGCATGTGATGTATGATGATGTTAGATATCTATTACATGAGTTGATGTTGATGACTTCTATTTCTACAGAGAGTTATATCCTATGTGTGCAAAGCCCATGTTGATTTTTTTTTTCTCTTTTTTTTTTTTTTTTTTAACATATGCACAGGTTAGAAATATGTTAATAGAATGACACTGGGTGTTGTTAGACTCGTAGTCCTGGGAATGGTAACTCCCTCCTCTTCGGGGATTTTAGCCTTTCTTCTGGCTCAACCCTATCTTGATTGGATGATAGTATTTCGCACCTTTCTCAACCTTTTGATCACCTCCCACTCTTTGTCTTAGGGTTAGTGTATGTGGTTATTAGGCTAAGACTCTCGACTCTCGGGGTTTTAGCAGCAGCTTACCTGGCCTTTGGCAGAGCGATAAGTGGCCAGTCATTTCAATCCGAGGAGACTTTGTTTAGGACCGTAATGTAGGCTAGGTTCTGGGGTTTTTAAAAACAACGGGATATGCAGGCTCAAAATTAATGTTGTTTTCAATAGGGCTTAAATCCATACCATCCTTAACTACTTTTCAGTAGGATTAGCATCCTTTTTTTTTTTTTTTTTTTTAGCTTTGACAGCGTATCTAGCTCATTTAGATCAAGCAATCTGTTTTCAATCAGAGGGGACTTTAATAGGGTTGTAATGTAGGCCATGGTTTTGGGGTTTTGCAAGAAAAGAGTAAAGGCTCAAACCTATTGTTTCTACTGAGTTTCCTTATAACCTAGGATCACCTTTAATTTTTCTTCTTGCTTTTGACCATATACTTCTCAGGGTGACAATGACCTTATTCTTTCACCCTTTCTCTATACTTTTGAGATAAATATGACTTTCTTCTCATTTGATCTTTTTATATGCTTTTAAAGATGACTCAATCATGGCTCCTTTAGGCCTTTCCTTAGAATCATGGTTTTCATTTTTTTTTTTTTGGCTTCTTGCCCCTTGGCAACTCCTTTCCTTTGCTTTTTCTTTCTTTTTTCTTTTAGGGAACAACTAACTCTTCGACCCTTTTTCTTTAGATCCTTTCCTTGGCATTTCAATCTACCTAGTGTGGGCGGTGATCCCTAGGTTGGGGCTTTCTTGAGAAAATGATAGATCACTCAATAGGTTTGGCAAGGGGTTATTTTTAACTGTATGGGAAATGAAATGAGGGCCTCCCTTCACTTTGAATTAGATTGCTTGATCTATAGAGCTTTCGTTGCTGCCTTAGCACAGCGGTGGTGGATACCATTCCTAGAGTTCTCAGACTATTGTCTGCCCCAATGTAGGGAGGACAGTCTTGGATCAGGGTTGACAAAGAAAATTTTCGCTTGTTACGAGGCTCTAGGGGTTAAGCAAAGAGAATATGAGCACATTTGTTCATTTATTTAGTTATTTATTCTTTATATGTGGGGAAATGAAAGATGGCTCCTCTTCATTTTGATGAGTCTTGCAAGTGCTGCCTTTAGGTAGTATCCTCACTCATCCTTATCCTCTCTCTCTCTAGAATGCTGATCATTTGGTGAGTGGTTAACTCACGTTATCATCTCTTCAAGTTGGATCATTCCATAAGATAAACCATGCCCCTTGCGTAGAAAGTAGTCACTATTCCCCAGGAAAGACAAGATAACAACAATGGAATAAAAGACTGTCATTTGATTATTATTATTATTTTTACGGCAAGCATAAAGTTCTTTACAGGAAGCATAAAATTCTTAAGCAATGAGAAAATATAAACATTAATTTAAAGATAGAAAGTGAAAGGGATAGAAAGAAAGTGGGTGAAAACACCCCTCTCTTGTACACTTGTGCAAGGAACCCATTCTAGTAGGGCTTTGGGACAATTCCCACATTTTTTATGCTCCATTCGCGACCCGGATCCTCGGCTAAGGCGAGATAAGCAAAGGCTTCTCCTAGAGCTTTGAAGATGTTGACATTGTTGATGCGGTTGTCAGCCTCCTTCTTGTTCTTTGTAGTGGGTTCTTCTGTAAACAAGGTGACTAGCTCACCCCCTTCCAATTCGAATGGCTCTGCTTGTTCTCTTGACTCCTCTAGTCCCTAACCCATGTCTTCATAGTTGTACTCAATTACGGGCCAAGGGTTTTCCAGCAAGTGACTTCTAGCTGCTGCATACTTCGAGTGTAGAAATTCATCACCCCACCCATCGGCAGTTATGCTTTTGATGTGTTCTTCCTTCAGCAACATTGGCTCCTCAATGGGCCAATTAGAAGCATCAGGCACCTCATTAGGGTCACAGAGATAAATTGGGCATAGTGGGAGATCTTCCTTCCAGTCACTTGCCTCCCAATCGCTCTCATAACCTTCGGCCTTGAGCTCATCGATTTCTCCCTCGCCTTCTATCTCTACTAGTATCATATTGACGATGTGATCTGGCAGAGGGTTAGCGGTCACATTGGGGGTGGGAGCAGGTTTTACCGGCTACAGATCAATGTTCTTATTGTCGATCAAGTCTTGGATCTTGTGCTTGAGAGTAAAGCAACTTTCGGTGTCGTGCCCCTGGCCACCTGAATGATATTCACATGTAAGAGCGGCATTAAAGGTCAGGGGCAGAGGGCTTGGCAACGGGCGAGTAGGTACGGCCTTCAAGATGTTATTTTTCAGAAGGCTATGGTAAGCCTCAGTTTGGGTGCAGGCTATGACGTCGAAAGTACAGATGCGTCTAGCAGGTCTATTAAAGTTGAGTCGTGCCCCAGCAGGGCCATAGTTAGGGGTTGGAGCAGGCATGGTCAAGGTGGGCAAGGGCAGGACTTGGGGTGATTGGAGCGGGGGTCGGTATTGGGGTGGTTGGCTAGGCAAAATAGCAGACACTTCACTTTCCTTCCTGATCATGCCCCTTAGAGTAGCCACCTTCTTGGCTATGTTGGCAGTATTTTCTCCGGTCTTGGCATAGGGATCTGTGATTCTTCCTATCTTGAGGCCGTTTTCTATCATCTCTCCCTACATGATAAGCTCGGAGAAGCTTTTTCCTACGCTTGTGCAGAGCTTCTCGTAAAACATACCTTGAAAAGTATGTACAAACAGTTGTACATACTCCTTCTCCTCCAGCGGAGGGTTTACTTGTGCAGCGGCCTCCCTCTATCTCAGGGCATAGGCTTTAAAGCTCTCCTTCTCACCCTTGCTCATTGTCATCAAGGACCATCGATCAAAAGTGAGGTCGATGTTATGACGGTATTGGGCTTTAAACGCATTGACTAGCTCCATCCAGGTCGTGATCTTCCTTAATTCCAAACGAGCGAACCATTGCAGGGGCGACCCTATGAGGCTGTGTTGGAATAACTGTATAAGGAGGTTCGGGTCGTTGCCATGTCCACTAAGCGCTCCAGCATATAGACGAAGATGAGCAATGGGGTTACCAGTACCATCGTACTTCTAGAAGTTAGGCATTTTAAACTTAGCAAGTCTCGGGTGGTCAGGGAAGAAACAGAGCTCATCATAAGAAGTGAACCCATAAGCATCGTGGCTGTGGAGACTTCACAACGAATCTTCCAATCCTTGGATTTTCAGACTAAGAGGATCTAAAGAAACCTTCCTTATAGGTGAAAGCAATATGGTCTCTTCTTCTTCAGTGTTGACCCTTTTAGCGTCTTCCTTAGTCCTCCCAGCATTGTCAGACTGAAGCATGATTCTTGGATTAGCGGGTTCAAGGTCTTTGGATGAAGTCATAGATGATGACGGGACTGCAGTAGCATCCTTCATGGCCAGAGTTTGAATGAGTTTGAGCATCTCATCCATCTTAGTTCTCATTTCGTTAACTTCCTCTCGAGAGACCTGAGAAGATTCTTCAGGGTTAGCAGCCATCAGTGATGCTCTTTGCCAGGTAATAATGGGATCCCTAGGTGGATGTTGCACTTTCTTGGGAGCAATGTTGACTTAGTGCAGGGTGACTTCTGTAAATGAAAAATAAAAAGAGAGAAAGAAGAAGACAAAAACACAAATTGCTAGTCAGTTCCTAGTTTTTAGAGAGGTTAATACAATGCATGTCCTAGGGTGTCCCTCTTTAGGAAGAAAACTAATCATAATGTATTGGCACACGCTTGGAGATAGAGAATTTGCCCCTGTATGCAGAAACTTTACCGTCAAGTAGGAATCTTCAGCCATCCATGCATTCATTCATAAAAATAAAGAAGTATATTAAATTTTGGGTTTAAGATAGAAAAGAATTGAAATACATTTTAATAGGGGGAGGGGTGTCGCGCCCAGATTTTTCGCACTTGAGGAATACTCACACAATCGGGAAAATGCTGTACTCTCTCGTTAGAACTCACCCTCCTAAAAGAATGAGTGCAACTAGGTTTGAATTGAAAATTGGTTTGAATAAAGGGCTTTTGAAAAAGATTCGGAGTCGCCACCTAACTTGATTAGGGTGAGTTAGGTCACCTAAAAACTAAGAATAATCCGAAAACTACAATAAGGATTTTTGAAAACGATTTCGAAAATATCTCCTCAAGAGACTGTTTTTAAGAAAATAGGCTGTTTGGCAACCTTTGGAAAACATTTAGCCCTTTTTGAAAAATAACTCCTTTTGGTCTTTGAAATCAGTGATTCTAGGTTCGGAGGTTGGTTACGTGTAGGGAAGACGCACTAAGCCATCACCCTACCCCGCTCTTTCGGTACCTACATGTCAATCTACCCTAGATTCACCTATGAGAGTCTTTAACTAACTAATGTTCAATCCTATTCACTTTGAAAAACAATGTTTAGAAAAAAATGATGCATGATATGCAAGTGCAAGGAAAGAGAATTGAAAAATATATTTGGAAAGAGATTGATTTGAAATTGATTTGATTTGAAAATATATTTGAAGAGATGGAATTGAAATTGGAAAGTTCAAAAATTTGGAAACAGAAATTAGAAATTGGAAGTTTGAAAATAGATTAGAGATTTGGAAAATGTTGTGGAATTTGAAATTTGAAAAAAGTTGTGACCGCACCCATGAAGGTTGCCTACGTATCCTTTTGGAGGAATCAGGTCAGTCATAGTTCATATCGGAATCCAATTGAAAATAGAAGAGTTGATTTGAAGAAGGAGATTGAATTGGAAGATTGAGAGATTGAACTTTGAATAGAGGATTGAAAATTGAAATTTGGAATTTTGGAATTGAAAAGATTGAATTTTGATTTGAAAAAGTAGAACTTGGAAAAGATTTAGACTTGTTTTAGAAAGATGGAGGTTTAGGAAACCTGGACTTAAGAAAGATAATTTAGGAAAGACTTGAGGCTTAAGGAAGGTTGGACTTGAATGTTGGATTTGGAAAGATCTTGAAAGATTTAGAAACTTGGAATTTAGAAAAGATTTGGATTAGGAAAGTTTTGAATTAGGAAAGTTTTTGAAATAGGAAAGTTTTGAAAATTGGAAAGTCTTGTTTTAAGAAAGGTTTTGAAATAGGAACGTGTTGAATTTAGAAATGTTTTGAATTAAGAAAAGTTTAGATTAAGAAAGATTTAGAATTTGGAAAGTTTCAAGTTAAGAAAGTTTTGAATTTGGGAAGTTTTAGAATTTTAGAAAGATTTTAAATTAGGAAAGTTTTGAAATTAAGAAAGTTTTGAAAGTTGGAAAGTTTAGAAAACAAGTTTTGAAAATAAGAAAGTTTTGAGTTTAGAATGTTTTGAAATTTAGAAGGATTTGAAATTTGGAAAGTTTAAGATTTAGAAAGTTTTAGAGTTTGAATTTTAGAAAATCTTGAGATTAAGAAAGGTTGAGTTTAGAAAGGATTTGAAAACTTGCATTTGGAAAGTTAAGATTTGGAAAGGAGGTTGAATTAGGAAAGGGTTGAATTTTAGAATTTTAGGAAAGATTTTTATGTTCAAGTTTTTGGAAACTTAAGGTTTAGGAAAGTGGAGGGTTAGAAAGGACTCGATTTAGGAAAGATTTGGATTTTGAAATTTAAGGAAAGATTTAGAGTTTAGGTTTAGGAAACTTATGGTTTAGGAAGGTAGAAAATTAGGAAGAAGTTGAATTAGAAAAGGTTTGGATTAGGAAGGGATTAAATTTGGTTTCTAAAAGAAAAATGTTTGATTTTGTTTCCAAAAACGGAGGAATGGATTTGGTTCCCTAAACAGGAATATTTGATTTGGCTTCCTAAAGGGAAGATAAAATTTGGCAAGGATTTGGAAAGGGATATTCTAGAAACCCTAGATTTGGAAAATTATAGTTTCGACGTAGAAAACAGGTTTTGAAAACGTGCATAGTTTGGATGTGAAAACAAGAGGTTTTGGAAACCTAGGTTTGGGGCAAAGTTTGAAAATCATGTTTTTGGAAAGAAAATTAGGATTTCCTAATTGTAAGTTCTAGGGCTTGACTTGGGCTCTAAGGAAAGAGTTTTTTTAGAAAGTGCGTTTTTGGAAACGAAGGTTTTCTAGAAGGGAATCCTAGGGAGGAGTTTTTGGAAAGTGAATTTCAAGATGGAGTTTTTGGAAAAAGATTTCAAAGAGAAGGAGTTTTGGAAAGTGTGTTTTTGGAAACGTAGGTTTTTCGAAAAGAATCCTAGAGGGGAGTTTCTAGAAAGAAGATTTTGGAAAGAGAGTTTTTTTTTAGAAAGATTTTTGAAAGGAGATTGTTAGAGAGAGATTTTTTAGGAAAATGAATTTAGGGAGTGCTTTTAGAAAATGAATTTTGAGGAGAAAGAGTTTTTGGAAAGGAGTTGAAAAAGGAAGCTTTGAAAAATAGATTTGGGAGGGAGTTTTTGAAAACAACTTTGGAGAGAAGAGTTTTAGGAAAGTATGTTGAAAAAGAGATTTTTAAGAAGAAAGACTTTTTGAAAAGAGAGTTTTTAGAAGGAGTAAAAACATCTCACTTTCCTAAAGCAATTCTAACCATAAGAGGGCTAGAAACACTTTAGGAAAGCAGTTTTGAAAACAACAAAATTTGAAAATATGGACCGTATTGGTCACTTTGAATGTAACACTTTTCTAAAGCAACCCCAGTCATGGAAAGGCTAGAATCACCCTAGGATTGTGATTTTGAAAACATGTTTTGAAAAAGAGATTTTGATGCAATTTTGAAAATAAGTTTGAAAACGATTTTGAAAACAAGTTTGAAAACGACTTTTGGAAGATGCAAGACCATGATATGCACAATGCAATTTTGGGGTCGTGAACATACAAGGCTAAGGCTTTACCACATAATCAAGGGGGCCAAACCCACATGGTCTCTGGTTAGACTAGAAGAAAGCCCCTAACACGGTGACTCTCCAATAGCCCAATCCTACATATGGACCAGGAATTCCCTTGTTTCAAGCATGCAAAGAAAGGGGGGGAAAGAGATGGGGGATTAAAATAGAGAAAACCCAAGTGGGTTAGGAGAGAGAAGAGAGAGGGGGAAGTGCGGAAATTTAAATGGAGAACATACCTTGTATCTTGTTTATTTTGCGCGCCTTGCTTTCTTCGGTCTTCGGTCTTCCTCTTGATCCTCGTCTTCAATCTTCAAGAGTTGTCTTCAAGCTTTAGGTTGTAGCTCTTCAAGTCTTCAAAGGAGGGTTGAAGGTTAGTGTATGAGTGTATGGGGGTGTGTATGAGTGTATGGGGGTATATAGGAGTGTATAGGAGGCTAAGGTTTGTGTATGGTGGCTAGGGTTTGGAAAACCTGGGGAAGCTAGGGTTTTGGAGGTGCTCGAGCTCTGTATATCAAATTATATGATTTTTAGGTTAAGTTTGCAGACCCTTTAAATGCTAGAAGAGGCTCTGTATTTATAGAGGTTAGACAACACTGGTGCATGTTGCAGTGGCGCCAGGCCAAAGTTTACACTGGGGCCACTAGGAGTGGCGCCAGGCCATTTTTTCGCTTGGCGCCAGTAGTAGTGGCACCAGCCATTTAGGAAATGTTTAAGGTCGGCAAGCAACGTATTTTTGACTAGATTTGGGCGCCTCTACTAGTGACTACTATTTTTAGCCTGACTTCACTAAGAGTGACTTTGGAAATTCCAGGAATGATTTGAAGGAGCCAAGAATGACCCAGAAGGCCGAAAAAGAGCAGGAACACCTAAAATAGTGTCCTGGAGGTATTTGACTTAAGAAATGAAGATAAGATGTGTCGGAAGGGTTGATTGGACCTTTAGGGGTAAAACGGTCAATCAGACCGGGAAACTGCCGGGACAGACTTGGACTGTCCCGGAAGAAGACTTGGGATTTGGAAACATTATTTAGAATGTTCCCAGAGGTTGCCGGTTTGATTCCCAGAGCCGGCATGGTCGAAAAAATGGTGACCGGCCCACCAAGGGCAAAACGGTCATTTTGCACCGGGTTGGCTGGAACTGACTCGGAATGATTTGGAAAGATAAAGGAAGGTTGAGAATGCTATAAAAAGCAGTCTCAAAAGGTTACTGGTTTGATACCTAGAGCCAGTGTGGTCGAAAAAGGAGACTGGCCCTCGAGGGGCAAAACGGTCATTTTGTACCGGGTTGGCCGAAACTGACTCGGAATGATCCGAAAAGATAGGGAAACCTTGAGAATACCATAAGAAGCATTCTCGGAAAGTTACCGGTTTGATACCCAGAGCCGGTGTGGTCAGAAGAGGTGACCGGCCCACCAGGGGCAAAACGGTCAGTTAGCTTCAAGTGGGCCCTACGGGCCCGAGAAGCGATTGGTGGACTAAATTCAAGTTAAAAAGGCGGGATTAGAGTCTAAATATGCATGTGATGTGTAAAAGTGAGCTTGGTCAGCTCGGAGATTGCCGAGCGATCAAAAATGAGGTGCTTACAGCTGCCCCTCTTTTTCTGTCTTTGCTTGTCAAAGACAAAAAACGATAAAGTAAGAGCCCCATGTTGACCGTGAGGCGATCAAAGGGACTTGAAAATAATAGGAATTCAAAGAACAGTTACCTCGAGTAGCTAGTCGATGCTTGGTATTTTATCTGGTAAAAATGACACTCTTCTGGGGAATTAATGCTCCTTGAACTGGCGCTCCATCTGGTAGAACAATGCTCCTCTGGGAGGAATTGACGCATCTTGAACTAGCACTCCGTCTGGCGAAACACTGCTCCTCTGGGGACGTCCAAGACTGATTTTTGATACTTCTTAAACTGGCACTCCGTCTGGCGAAACGCTACTCCTCTGGGGACATCCATGGTTGACTGTTGATACCTCTTGAACTGGCACTCCGTCTGGCAAAATGCTGCTCGACTGGGGAAGTCCAAGGTTGACTGCTGATACCTCTTGAAGCGACACTCCGTCTGGCGAAACGCTGCTCCACTGGGGAAGTCCAAGGTTGACTGCTGATACCTCTTGAACTGGCACTCCGTCTGGTGAAACGCTACTCCATTGGGGAAGTCCAAGGTTGACTGTTGATACCTCTTAAACCGGCACTCTGTCTGGCTAAACGCTGCTCCACTGGGGAAGTCCAAGGTTGACTGCTGATACCTTTTGAACCGGCACTCCGTCTGGCGAAACGTTGCTCCACTGGGAAAGTCCAAGGTTAGTTGGGGAGGTTAAGGGTGGGCCATTGCCCCATTCCTTACTTTTTGTCGGCTAGGGAATTCTGAACTTGCTGACGTGTATGCCAATGTTGGAGATGTCTAAGGTTACTTGATCGTAGGATGGCTTTTTAGCTCCATTTTGTACTTTACCTTGTTCCTTATTTCCTATATTGGAGAGAGAGAAAGACATAGGGTGAGTTTTGTACAAAAATAATTTTAAAATGCCATAGTAAAGGGTGATATATATATATATATATTTCATGACTGCACATGGGATTAAATGCATGATCTATTTTTATGAATGCGCATAGTTTAGATAAGAATATAATTGAATGCGTGTCCTACTTTTTATAACTACACAGGTTCACGCCGAAGTGGAATTGAATGCATGCACATATAGGAATGGAATTGAATGCAATGTCCCCTCTTTTTTTTTTTTTTTTGGTGATAAATGCATGGATTTATGCAAGAATTGAATTAAATGTATAACCTACTTCCTTACAAATGAACAGGTTCATACAGGAGTGCAGTTGAATGCATGAATAGATACACACTACACAAGAATCCAAATAGATGTACAGGTTATACATGTCATGGATGTATCAGTATTACATAAACTATTTACAAAGAAAGCCCCAGGATTGCCCCTTGGGCCCATACTCTCAGGATTCTGTTCCTTCTCAAGATTCTACCCCATTCAGTTTTGTCCCACTCATATCGGGGTGTGATAGCATTTGCACCATTCTCTAGGGATCTTGACCTTTTGGTTTGCTATCTTATCCCTAGTTTCTACAGGATTGCTGTTTGGAGTTTTTCTGATCTCACTTGGTTTTCTCTCTCAGATCTCCAAAATGCCACCATGGCTCGAGCGATAACTCCCATGCCCTTTGCAGAGCGATAAATAGCTAAACCCTCAATCTGAGAAGACTTCTTTTAGGACCGTAATGTAGGCTGGGTTTAGGGGTTGTAAGAAATAAAGGGATATTCAGGCTCAAAGATCTTCTTTTAGTGGGTTGTTTAAACCGAAACCATCTGAGCACATCTTGGAGCATGAGATTGCCCTTTGCATTTCCTTCCAATTCTCTTTTCTCACCCTACTTATCTTGGTATTGTTCAGGCTTATTTGGACTAAGCAATTTTCTCTTATCAGAGAGGACTTTAATTTGGACCATAACGTAGACTAGGTTAAGGGGTTTATGAATGAAAAGGATGTGTAGGTTCAAATTCGATGTTGTTTCTAGTAGGGTTTAGATCCACACCATCCTTAGTCAGTCTTCCAGCGGGGTTTCGTCCTGTAATATCCTCCTCTAGTTTCAGCAACACGTCTGGCTCATTTAGATCAATCAATCCTTTTCAATCGGAAAGGACTTTAACAGGGTTGTAATGTAGGCCACGGTTCCGGGTTTTTACAAGAAAGGGTAAAGGCTCAAACCTATTACTTCTACTTGGTGGCTTTGTTACCTAGAATCACCTTTGAACTTCCTCTTTTACAAAAGGAGTTGAACTTTCTTGTAACTTTTGACCTTCTAAGTCTGACACTTGCCCCTTTTCTTTTTTCTTTTTTTTTCTTTTCTCTTGACCTCCAGCTTTATAACACAATATGGTTCTTTTTCAGTCTTTCCTCTGATATGCTTCTTTTTTTTTTCTTCCTTTCTTATTGCTTTTGATGAGACAAACATTTCTACAACTTCTTTCTCTCAGATTCTTTCCTTAGCACTTCGATTTAACCCATTGTGGACTGTGATCCCTAAGTTGGGGTGTTTTCTGAAAGGAAAGGTAACCAGCTCAATAAGTTTGACAAGGGTTGCTTTTAACTGTATGGGAAATGAAATAAGGGTCTTTCTTCATTTTGAACAAGATTGCTTGATCCATAGAGCCTTCACGTTACTTCAGCTTGATGGTTGATGACGTTCTCTGCCAGATCTTCTACTTCCTGACTGCCCCTGTGTAGGGGGATGGTTTCGGATCGGGGTTGGCAAAAAGAAAACTTCCGCTTCTTGCGAGGCACTAGTGGTTTAAGCAAAGGGAAAATTTTTGTGTATGGTAATAGAATTGAGGGCCTCTAATCATTTCAAATTGAATTGCTTAGTCCATAAAGCCTTTGTACGGAATTTAGACAATATTTCTAGGGATGATGTGTTTCGGCCAGTGAATCCCTACATATTCTATCAAATCAACTACTCTGTGCTTACCCCGGTGTGGGGGATGGTTATTGGTTTGGGGATATCTGAATAAAAATCAGTTACGGCTCTAGTGGGCTGAGCAAGGGGTAGTGTTTATTTAGGATAAATAGAATCATGGCTTCTCATCATTTTAGGGACTCGACTACCCATCGCCTAACTAGGATATCATACAAGTGTCGCCTTTTCAATAGAATTCACACTTCTTTGTTCAGATTGCCTTCCTCCTATCTCTCACTCTCTCTCAGTCTCTCAAAGATTTTCACCCTTTTTCAATGGGTTGCCCATGCTATCCTATCCTTTAAATCAAGTCATTTACCAAAATGGGGAAGAATCCCTAAAAGTAATAATCGTCCACAAGAGTATGAGACAAAGGGGATGAACTAGAAACTACACCTTTTCATTTAGAAATATGATTACATGGCATGCAATGTTTATTTAAAGAAGATATGCGAGAAATAGAGAGATGAAAAGAAAACAGACGAATTTTATAAAAACTTCCCTTTTTATTGTACTTTGGAAAAAACACTTCAGAGAGGTCCTAGAATCACACCAATTTCTTCTATGCTTCATTGCGTGGTTCCTCCTTTAGGTGATGATGATTCCAGCATCGATCAAATCTTGTATCTTGTGCTTCAGGAAGAGACAATGCTCAGTGTCATGCCCCTGTCTTCTAGAATGGTACTCACAAACAAGGGTCGGGTCGAAAGTAGGGGATAAAGGATTTGGCAACGGTGGAGCAGGTATGGGGGTCAAAAGGTTGGCCTATAAGAGGTCATGATAAGCCTTTGTTTGGGTGCAAGTTAGAGGGGAAAAGGCGTGACGTCGGCGGGCCTTCTTATTGGGGTTGAGATGTTGTTGGGCTGTGATGGGCCCGGAAGTAGGTGCTTGAGTAGCCATAGAGGTCTAAGATTGGTGTTGGGGGTGACATTGCGGTTGTTGAGCGAGCAAGATGGCAGACACTTCTCCCTCCTTTCGACCCATTTCCAATGTTGTGGGCGCCTTCCTTGCTAAGCTTGCAGAAACTTGTTTAGCATAGGGGTCAACGATCCTTCCAGTTTTTAGGCCATTTTCTATCATCTCCCCTTGCATGATAAGCTTAGAAAAGTTTCTCCCAACACTCATCCAGAGCTTTTCGTAATATATGCCTGAGAAGGTGTGTATGAACAGTTGAACATATTCCTTATCTTCTAAAGGGGGATGGACTTATGCTGCTGCTTCTCTCCATCTAAGGGCATAGCTTTTGAAACTTTCTTTCTCTCCCTTACTCATTGCCATCAAGGAGCAACAGTCAACAGTGAGGTCTATGTTGTGGTGATATTGGGCTTTAAATGCGTTGACCAGCTCAATCCAGGTGGTGATCCTCCTTAGGTCTAGACGAGCAAAACACTGCAAAGCAGACCCAGTGAGACTATGTTAGAACAGTTGCATGAGGAGCTTCGGATCGTTGCCATAACCACTTAATGCCCCGGCATACAGGCGAAAATGAGCGATAAGGTCACCAGTGCCATCATACCTCTGGAAGTCGGGCATTTTAACCTTAGCAGGTCTCAGGTGATTTGGAAAGAAGCAAAGCTCATCGTAGGAAGTAGACCCATAACTGTCATGGCCATGGAGACTTCGCAGTGAATCCTCTAGACCTTGGATTTTCAAACTGAGAGGATCTAGGGAAGTCTTCTATATGGCATGTGAAAGCAACATAATGTCCTGTTCTTCAGTGTTGATCCCTTTGGCATCTTTGTTAGTCCTCCTTACGTTGTCGGACTGAAGCATGAGCCTTGGATTGGCTGGTTCAGGGTCCTTGGATGAAGTCATAGATGATGACGAGACTGCAGTAGCATCCTTCATGACCATAGTCTGCATGAGTTTGAGCATCTCATCCATCTTAGTCCTCATTTTGTTGACCTCCTCTCGAGAGACTTGAGAGGATTCTTCAGGGTTAGCAGCAATCAGTGATGCTCTTAGTCGGGTAATAATGGGATCCTTAGGTGGATGTTGCCCTTTCCTGTGAGCAATGTTGACTCAGTGCAGGGTGACTTCTGTAAATGAAAAATAAAAAGAGAGAAAGAAGAAGACAAAAACACAAATTGCTAGTCAGTTTCTGGTTTTTAGAGAGGTTTATACAATGCATGTCCTAGGGTGTCCCTCTTTAGGAAGGAAACTAATCATAATGTATTAGCCCACGCTTGGAGATAGAGGATTTGCTCCTGTATGCAGAAACTTTACCGTCAAGTAGGAATCTTTAGCCATCCATGCATTCATTCATAAAAATAAAGAAGTATATTAAATTTTGGGTTTAAGATAGAAAAGAATTGAAATACATTTTAATAGGGAGAGGGGTGTCGCGCCCATATTTTTCACACTCGAGAAATACTCACACAAGCGGGAAAAATGTTGTACTCTCTCGTTAGAACTCACCCTCCTAAAAGAATCAGTGCAACTAGGTTTGAATTGAAAATTGGTTTAAATAAAGGGCTTTTGAAAAAGATTCGGAGTCGCCACCTAACTTGATTAAGGTGAGTTAGGTCACCTAAAAACTAAGAATAATCCGAAGACTACACTTAGGGTTTTTGAAAATGATTTTGAAAATATCTCCTCAAGAGAGGGTTTTTAAAAAAACTGGTTGTTTGGCAACCTTGGTAAAACATTTAGCCCTTTTTGAAAAATAACTCCTTTTGGTCTTTGAAATCAGTGATTCTAGGTTCGGAGGTTAGTTACGTGTAGGGAAGACACTAAGCCATCACCCTACCCCGCCCTTTCGGTACCTACATGTCAATCTACCCTAGATTCACCTATGAGAGTCTTTAACTAACTAATGTTCAATCCTATTCACTTTGAAAAACAATGTTTAGAAAAACATGATGCATGATATGCAAGTGCAAGGAAAGAGAATTGAAAAATATATTTGGAAAGAGATTGATTTGAAATTGATTTGATTTGAAAATATATTTGAAGAGATGGAATTGAAATTGGAAAGTTCAAAAATTTGGAAACAGAAATTAGAAATTGGAAGTTTGAAAATAGATTAGAGATTTGGAAAATGTTGTGGAATTTGAAATTTGAAAAAAGTTGTGACCGCACCCATGCATGTAAATAGAAATAGACATGCAAGATGACCGCACCCATGCAAGATGACTTCTGTAAATAGAAATAGAAGAGGACGAAAGAAAAAGACAAAAACACAAGTCCCAAGTCAGTTTTTGGTTTTTAGAAAGCTTTATGCAATGCATGTTCTAGGGTGCCCCTTTTTAAGAGGGAAACTAGTCATGATGTATTGGCTCACTTTTGGAGATAGGGGATTTGCCCCAGTATGCAGACACCTTACCGTCAGGTAGGAACCTTCAATCATCCTTGCATTCATTCATAAAAATAAAGAAGTACATTAAATTTTGGGTTTGAGATACAAAAGAATTGAAATACATTTTAATAGGGGGAGGGGGAACATTTTCCTTTGGACTTCCACCTATCTACTTTTACAAAGGGACATTCTAAACTACTCTTGAGTCTTCAGATTTGCCTTCCTTGGATTTGATATCGAGGAGGTCGCTGAGAGACCTTGTTAATTGATTGCCCCTTGTCTTCTTGGTAACCCTATCTCCGTGAGCATAGAGGGATTGGAGCCCCTCTTATGAAATGAATTGAGATGCATGCAATGAGTCCTTAGGGTTACGTGGGAACCCTTAGGGTTTAGGTAGGTTTAATGCAAGGGACAGTGACCTTGGTGTCACTCCTAAGGGGTTGATCATATGCATGAGAATGCAGTGACTTGAGTTATTTGGAACTCTTGTCTTGAGATGGAATATTGAATGCATGAGCATGGGTATGCAAAGAGTATAAGGATAGAGAAATACAATAACAAGATAAACGTGCATGCATGAGCAGTTAAATAGGCATTATAACAGTATGAATACAGTCAATATAACAGCGGGAATAGACAGGTATAAATGAAAGTAAGAGCAGTCGCCCTTTCCTCCGTGATTTTGAAAACAGTGCTTGTGTCTTAAATCCGGCAGAAGTTCGGCTATGCATGGTGTCTATATGAGTATGAGGTTGAGGGTTGACTAATGCGTCCTAAAAAGGCTCGGTCCCTGGATCTTCAAACCTAGGCCCACTCCCCGAGGTGGTGCCATGATCGGTTGGTTATCCGAGCGGGGGAACCATCAGGAGGCCGTAGGGAAAGAAACTGACACAGCATCTTGCCCACAACCAATATACCGTTCCCCCTTTCCAACTAGAAAGGACATATCAGGGTAATAATGCAAGTATGCAGAATGTAAATGCACATGCAGTGTGTGTGTGTGATTTTTAAAAGTGGAGGAAAGAGCCCAACAAATCCCATTCATCTTGTTCATCACATTCATGCATAACAATTAATACAATTTAAGCAAAAAGCGCACCTACAAATCAAAGATGCAAGTGTTAGTATGTGGATGACGAACATAATACAAGATAATATGAACAAATGCATGCTTTTTTGAAAACAATTTTGAAAATTTAAAGTGAATAGGATTGAACCAAGTTAATTGAAGACTCTACATGGGTGAAGGGTAAAGAGGCATGACTACGGCCTAACCCTCTAAGTATTCCCCGGCGGAGTCGCCAGCTGTCGCACCCAGATTTTTCGCACTCGAGGAATACTTACACAAGCGGGAAAAATGTTGTACTTTCTCGTTAAAACTCACCCTCCTAAAAGAATGAGTGCGACTAGGTTTGAATTGAAAATTGGTTTGAATAAAGGGCTTTTGAAAAATATTCGAAGTCGCCACCTAACTTGATTAAGGTGAGTTAGGTCACCTAAAAACTAAGAATAATCTGAAGACTACACTTAGAGTTTTTGAAAACGATTTTGAAAATATCTCCTCAAGAGAGGGTTTTTAAGAAAACAGGTTGTTCGGCAACCTTGGGAAAACATTTAGCCCTTTTTGAAAAATAACTCCTTTTGGTCTTTGAAATTAATGATTCTAGGTTCGGAGGTTGGTCACGTGTAGGGAAGACGCACTAAGCCATCACCCTACCCCGCCCTTTCAGTACCTACATGTCAATCTACCCTAGATTCACCTATGAGAGTCTTTAACTAACTAATGTTCAATCCTATTTACTTTGAAAAACAATGTTTAGAAAAACATGATGCATGATATGCAAGTGCAAGGAAAGAGAATTGAAAAATATATTTGGAAAGAGATTGATTTGAAATTGATTTGATTTGAAAATAGATTTGAAGAGATGGAATTGAAATTGGAAAGTTCGAAAATTTGAAAACAGAAATTAGAAATTGGAAGTTTGAAAATAGATTAGAGATTTGGAAAATGTTGTGGAATTTGAAATTTGAAAAAAGTTGTGACCGCACCCATGAGGATTGCCTACGTATCCTTTTGGAAGAATCAGATCAGTTGTAGTTTGGACTGGAGTCCGATTGAAAATAGAAGAGTTGATTTGAAGAAGGAGATTGAATTGGAAATTGAATTGGAAGATTGAGAGATTGAACTTTGAATAGAGGATTGAAAATTGGAATTTGAAATTTTGGAATTGAAAAGATTGAATTTTGATTTGAAAAAGTAGAGCTTGGAAAAGATTTAGACTTGTTTTAGAAAGATGGAGGTTTAGGAAACCTAGACTTAAGAAAGATAGGATTTAGGAAAAACTTGAGGCTTAAGGAAGGTTGGACTTGAATGTTGGATTTGGAAAGATCTTGAAAGATTTGGAAACTTGGAATTTAGGAAAGATTCAGATTAGGAAAGTTTCGAATTGGAAAAGTTTTTGAAATAGAAAAGTTTTAAAAATTGGAAAGGTTTGTTTTAAGAAAGGTTTTGAAATAGGAAAGTGTTGAATTTAGAAATGTTTTGAATTAGGAAAAGTTTAGATTAAGAAAGGTTTAGAATTTGAAAAGTTTCAAGTTAAGAAAGTTATGAATTTGGAAAGTTTTAGAATTTTAGAAAGATTTTAAATTAGGAAAGTTTTGAAATTAAGAAAGTTTTAAAAGTTGGAAAGTTTAGAAAACAAGGAAGTTTTAAAAATAAGAAAGTTTTGAGTTTAGAATGTTTTGAAATTTGGAAGGATTTGAAATTTGGAAAGTTTAAGATTTAGAGAGTTTTAGAGTTTGAATTTTAGAAAATCTTGAGATTAAGAAAGGTTGAGTTTAGAAAGGATTTGAAAACTTGAATTTGGAAAGTTAAGATTTGGAAAGGGGGTAGAATTAGGAAAGGATTGAATTTTAGAATTTTAGGAAAGATTTTTATGTTTAAGTTTTTGAAAACTTAAGGTTTAGGAAAGTGGAGGGTTAGGAAGGATTCGATTTAGGAAAGATTTGGATTTTGAAATTTAAGGAAAGATTTAGAGTTTAGGTTTAGGAAACTTATGGTTTAGGAAGGTAGGAAATTAGGAAGAAGTTGAATTAGGATAGGTTTGGATTAGGAAGGGATTAAATTTGGTTTCTAAAAGAAAAATGTTTGATTTTGTTTCCAAAAACGGAGGATTGAATTTGGTTCCCTAAACAGGAATATTTGATTTGGTTTCCTAAAGGGAAGATAGAATTTGGCAAGGATTTGGAAAGGGATATTCTAGAAACCCTAGATTTGAAAAATTATAGTTGTAAGCACCCCATTTTTGCCCACTCGGCAATCTCTGGCCCGACCGGATTCGGTTTCCAACATCACAACATATGCAGGCTCAAGATGAGCTTTTCAATCTCCAATCCAACCAGATGGTCGCTTCTCGGGCCCACAAGGATCCGTTGAAGCATTAAGCACTATTATTCCAGGCAGTTTTTCGGACCAGGCGGTCCCGAAAACCAACGCCATCGAGGTAGCTTCGCAAGACCGGGCGATCTCGAGGACTAACACCTCATCAAATTCTAGACGGTTCATTTCTAGCGCCTGCTAGCCCGCCAACGTAGAATGTTCGTCATTCGGTAGTTCTCCGGGACTAGGCATTCTCGGAGACCAACACCACCCTTCTAGGTAGCTTTATGGGACCAGGCGTTCTCAAGAACCAACACCACCCTACAGGTAGCTCTCTAAGACCAGGCATTCTTAGAGACCAACACCGCACAGGTAGTTTTCCAAGACCGGGCAGTCTCGGGAACCAACACCTAGGTCAACACTAGCACTTACTAACCTGACTCGGTGAAAAAAGACTAAGTCTGCCCCTTGGACCTCCAGGCACGTTTTGGGAAAGTTTAAAATCCCTCAAAACGATAAGTCCATCCTTTCATAATGTTGTCAAACCATCGGGCATCCCCGCACGCCATTTGGTCCAAATCCGTCTTATTCCGGCTTACTCTGGTCCAAATGATCATTTTGCCCCTGAACGACTCAGCACGGCACAAACCCCACTGAATGGCGACAAACTCTCTCAGAACCATCCCTGAACAGCCCTACACGCCTAACACAATATACCGGACCATTCCTGACCATTTCCAGCCAACTCCAGTCAAAATGACCGTTTTGCCCCTAGAAGCCCAAAAAATGCCCCGAAACAGCACTAGCCTTGAGATTTTGAGCAAAGGGTTTCACTACACGCCTTTGTTTAACCTAAGGAACACCCTACGACACTAAGCTCATATGACTCGATAAAAGTTCCCTGGAGCGTCTCGCAGGCGCTCCGCTTAAATTGTCTTTTCTCCCGATTCCTTAATTATATCACACCGTCAACCGACTTGAGAAACGCGTAAATCAGAAAATTCTCAAAAGCTCGTCCATAGATCTTTCCACCGATACGGTTTGATCGGATGGATCACTTCTCGAAGCCCTCCATCGTACGGTGCGAAAACTATAATTTTCAGTAACCCCTGGAGCGTCTCGCAGACGCTCCGCCAAGGTTGACTTTTTCTCCAATTCCCTGATCAAAACGCACCGTCAAACGACTTGAGAAATGCGTAAACTTGGGAATTTCAGAAAGTATTTCCAAAGTACTTTCCATCGAAACAGTCCGATCAAATAGATCGCTTCTCGAAGGCCTCGATCACATCAAATGAAAACAGCTACTTTCAAACACACACGGAGCGTATCACAAACGCTCAGCAAAGGTGTCCTTTTTGGCATGCTTCCCAAGACGATATCCCACCCTTCTGAATATAATTCAAACTCTTCGAAAACATGAAAGTTCATCAGATGCACTAGGAGAACATCCCAAGTGCGACCGGTTCCCCTGGAACCTTCCCGATTGGCCTAATTATCGAGGCAAAGTTTGGGCGAATCTTCCCGGTGGTGGAGCGTATGCTACATGAGCTCAAATTTTGTTCAGATCGACCGACTTTCGATCAACGATCGAGATTTAACCAGTACATAGGGTGCCACGTGTTATTGTGGCAATGGAACAGTACATGCGCATGTCCTACATGTGCACAGCCAAAGTTTGGCCATGCGCATGTAGCACATGCGCATGGTCTGTGCCAGATTGCCTATAAATAGAGGCCTCCCCCCTTGCATATTCCAAGTCCAAAATTGATACGAAACTCTGCTAAAATCACTCCAGAAACTCGAATTTCTATATATATTCCCCCCTCCAACACTTAGGCTAGATTCTACCTCTCCTAAGCCTATACACTCCATACACAAAGCCTCATACACACTTATACACTCCACTCAAGCCTCTCAAGCCTTCTTGAAATCACTCAAGCTCCAATCAAGACATCCATTAAAGATTACAATAGTGTTGAAGACAAAAGGTGGTATCCCTTTTATATTTATGCTCTTCCCCACTCTTCTCTTCTCCCTCCTAGCCTACTTAGGCTATTCTCTATTTTAATCCCCACCTTCAACCCCCCCCCCCCCCCTCTTTCTTGCATGCTTAAGCCAAGAGGGCTCCTAGATCATGCCTAGAGGAAAGCAAGTGAGAGCCACCGTGTAGGGGGACCTCTCACTAGCCTACTTTAAGATGGTATGGCCTAAGAGCCCCTTGTTTGTATGGTGAAGCCTAAAAACCTTGTATGTGAATCATGACCCCTTGCATATTATTATTTTGATCATGTCTTGTATGCTTGGCTTCATTTTATGTTTATTGTCATATCCCACAATGCTTGCATTGTTCTTAATTTCATGACATTTTCAAGTTCTACATGTCCTTCAAAAATTGTTCCAAGAGTTGGCCCCTTGAAGTTTAGGATGCGACTTTAGGAATCATGGCTTAGAAAATCCCTCACAAGCCCCTAATTCATATTTTTGCACCATTGTATTTCAACTTGCATAAAAGTTGCTTTCAAGCTCTCTAAATTTTCAAGGTTTCCATTCTCTCAAATTTAGTGGTTAAAATGGCCCCATGTAACCCTCTCTTGAGTGCTCTCCCTTTATATTGGCCATAGGACCCCTAAATTGTTAGAATGGTCCCTTTTTCTCCTTATGATCGCCCAAAAAATGATGTTCAAATCCTTTGATTTTTATGGTCTCCATTCTCTCGAGTTTAGTGGTTGGAATGACCCCATGGAACCCTCTCATGAGTGGTCTCCCTTTATATTGGTCATATGGACCCTCTCTTGATGGAATGGTCCCCTTAAAAAATGGTTTTCAAAAATCCTTCCCCAAAGAGGATTTCAAAAATGCATTCTCTCCATCTTTGCATCAAAAATGATTTTCCAAAAATTGTCCTCATCATGTTGAATTTTAATCCCTCCACTCTTGTCAAGATAAAGTTATAATGGCTATGAGGAAACCTTCCTTAAAATGGTCTCCAAGCACCACCCACACAAACCATACTCTTGACTAGAGTCAAAATTTTCATGGAAATGATCTTTAAAGAGATGGCATACTAAAGTCCATGGCATAGCATGTTTGGTTCTCCAAAACTTTTTCCAAAAAATGCACCAAACTACATTTCAAATCATCTTTCAATCCAACCCTAGGTTAACTTGACCCTAGTTACTTGACCCTAGGTTAACTTGACCCTAGTTACCTGACCCTAGGTTAACTTGACCCTAGTTACCTGACCCTAGGTTAACTTGACCCTAGTTACTTGACCCTAGGTTAACTTGACCCTAGTTACCTAACCCTAGGTTAACTTGATCCTAGTTACTTAACCCTAGGTTAACTTGACCCTAGTTACTTGACCTTAGGTTAACTTGACCCTAGTTACCTAACCCTAGGTTAACTTGACCCTAGTTACTTGACCCTAGGTTAGCTTGACCCTAGTTAGTTAACCCTTAGTCCTTTTAACCTTAGGTTCCCCCTAACCCTAGGCTAACCCAACCAAGGTTAATACACTTCAAGGTTCCAACTCTTAAACCCTTTTTCAAATGATCATTCAAATTTTCCAATTACCCTCCTAACCTATTCTTCCAAAACCTCCTACCCCCATGATTCCAAAAACCCAACTCCATATACTCTTCTTATGTTCCTACACTCCATCTTCAAGACCTTTCCAAGGATGTCTCCAAAAGTCACAAACCTAAGATATTCCTAGCCCTCTCATGGTTAGGGATTCTAAGGACAAGTGATAAATCAAGAACAACCTCTTACGTTGTCCATGTTAGGATTCCAAACACACCATTGTTGTGCCCAGATTTTTCGCACTCGAGGAATACTCACCCAAGGGGGAAAAATGTTGTACTCTTTCGTTAGAACTCACCCTCCTAGAAGAATGAGTGCGACTAGGTTTGAATTGAAAATTGGTTTGAATAAAGGGCTTTTGAAAAAGATTCGGAGTCGCCACCTAACTTGATTAAGGTGAGTTAGGTCACCTAAAAACTAAGCATAATCCGAAAACTACACTTAGGGTTTTTGAGAAAAGCGATTTTGAAAATATCTCCTCAAGAGAGGGTTTTTAAAGAAAATAGGTTGTTTGGCAACCTTTGGAAAACATTTAGCCCTTTTTGAAAAATAACTCCTTTTTGGTCTTTGAAATCAGTGATCCAGGTTCGGAGGTTGGTTACGTGTAGGGAAGACGCACTAAGCTATCACCCTACCCCGCCCTTTCGGTACCTACATGTCAATCTACCCTAGATTTACCTACGGGAGTCTTCGATTAACATATGTTCAATCCTATTCACTTTGAAAAACAATGTTTGAAATAAATATGATGCATGATATGCAAGTGCAAAATAAGAGATAATTGAAAAATAGATTTGGAAATAAATTTGAAAAGAATTTGGTTTGAAAATAGATTTGAAGAAATAGAATTGAAATTGGAACATTTGAAAATTGAAAATAGAAGTTTGAAAATAGAAATTTTGGAATTTTGAAAATAGATTGGAATTTGAGATTTGAAAAGAGTTTGGAAACCGCACCCAAGAGGGTGGAATTGAAAGTTTGAAAAGTATTGTGACCGCACCTATGAAGGTTGCCTACGTATCCCTTTGGTGGAATCAGGTCAGTCGTAGTTCGGACCGGAGTCCGATTGAAAAGGGATTGATTTGAAGAGAGAGATTGGATTGGAAAATTGAGAGATTGAATTGAAAATTGAATTTGATTTGAAATTGGAAGAGGAGATTGAAAATTGAAATTGAGAAGATTGGATTTTGATTTGAAAAGATAGATTTGGACTTGTTTTAGAAAGATGAAGGTTTAGAAAACCTAGACTTAGGAAAGAGAAGAGACTTAGGAAATATTTGACTTGACTTGGAAGGTTTAGGAGATTAGGAAAGATTGGATTTAGGAAATGTTTGAATTAGAAAAGGTCTGATTTAGGAAATTTCGAATTAAGAAAGTTTCATTTTTGGAAAGTTTTGAAATTAGGAAAGTTTCAACTTAGGAAAGCTTTGAATTTGGAATGTTTCATCTTTAGGAAAGTTTTAGGTTTAGGAAAGTTTTCACTTTAGGAAAGTTCTGAATTTAAGAAAGTTTGAAAATTGGAAAGTTTTGAAAATTTGGAAAGTTTTGAAAATTGGAAAGTTTTGAATTTAAGAAAGTTTTGTTTTAGGAAAGGTTTGAAAGCTTATATTTGAAAAGTTAAGATTTGAAAAGAGGTGGAATTAGGAAAGGGTTGGATTAGGAAAGATTTTTATGTTCAAGTTTTGGAAACTTAAGATTTAGGAAAGTGAAAGTTTAGGAAGGATTTGAATTAGGAAAGGTTTGAATTAGGAAGGGATTGGATGTAGTTTCTAAAAGATAAAGGTTGGATTTTATTTCCAAAAACGGAGGATACGATCTAGTTTCCTAAATGGGGAGATTTGATTCGGTTTCCTAAAGGGAAGATAGGATTTGGCAAGGATCTAGAAAGGAGATTCTAGAAACCCTGATTTTGAAAAATTGTAGTTTTGACGTCGAAAATAGGTATAGTTTTGATGTAGAAAACGAGAGATTTTGGAAATCTAGGTTTGGGGCAAAGTTTGAAAACCATGTTTTTGGAAAGAAAATTAGGGTTTCCTAATTGTGGGCTCTAAGGAAAGAGTTTTTGGAAAGTGCGTTTTTGGAAACGAAGGTTTTCTAGAAGGGAATCCTAGGGAGGAGTTTTTGGAAAGTGAATTTGGAGAAAGAGTTTTTGGAAAAAGATTTTAGGAAAGAGGGAGTTTTGGAAAGTGTGTTTTTAGAAACGTGTTTTTTGGAAAGAAAATCCTAGAGGAGAGTTTCTAGAAGAAAAATTTTGGGAAGAGAGTTTTTAGAAAGATTTTTGGAGAGAGTTCTTAGGAAGGTGAATCTAGGGAGTGTTTTTAGATGGTGAATTTTGAGGAAAAGGTTTTGGAGAGGAGTTGAAAAAAAGAGTTTTGAAAAAAAAAATAGATTTTGGAAGGGAGTTTTTGAAAAACAATTTTGAAAAGGGGAGTTTTAGGAAAGTATGTTGAAAAAGAGATTTTTAGGAAGAGATTTTTAAAGAGAGGGAGAGTTTAAAAGGATTAAAAAAACATCTCACTTTCCTAAAGCAATCCTAGCCATAAGAGAACTAGAACCACTTGAGGAAAGTGGTTTTGAAAACAAGGTTTGAAAATATAGACCAAAAGGTCACTTTTTATATAACACTTTCCTAAAGCAACCCCAGCCATGGAAAGGCTAGAATCACCCTAGGATTGTGATTTTGAAAACATGTTTTTGAAAAAGAGCTTTTGATGCAATTTTGAAAACAAGTTTGGAAACGATTTTTGAAAACAACTTTTTGAAAACAAATTTTGGAAGATGCAAGACTATGATATGCACAATGCAATTCAGGGTCGTGAACATACAAGGCTAAGGCTTCACCACATAATCAAGGGGGGCCGGACCCATGTGGTCTTTGGTTAGACTAGAGGAAAGCCCCCGACACGGTGACTCTCCAATAGTCCAATCCTACACATGGACCGGGAATCCCCTTGTTTCAAGCATGCAAAGAAAGGGGGGGAAAGAGATGGGGGATTAAAATAGAGAAAACCCAAGTGGGTTGGAGAGAGAAGAGAGAGGGGGAAAGTGCAAAAAATTAAAGAGGGAGCCTACCTTGTATCTTGTTTATTTTGCGCGTCGTGCAGTCTTCGGTCTTCGGTCTTGATCTTCACCCTCAGTTTTCAAGGATTGTTTTCAAGCTTTGAATGGCTGTTCTTCAAGTCTTCGGAGAGTGGTTGAAGGCTAGTGTATGAGTGTATGGGGGAGTGTATGAGTGTATAGGAGGTTAGGGTTTGTGTATAGTGGCTAGGGTTTGGGAAAACCTAGGGAGGCTAGGGTTTTAGAGGTGCTCGAGCTCTGTATATCGAAATATAGGATTTTTAGGTTAAGTTTGCAAACCCTTTTCACGTTGAACGAGGCTCTGTATTTATAGAGGGAGGACAAGCCTAGCGCTTGTTGTAGTGGCGCCAGGGCAAAATTTATACTAGCGCCACTAGGAGTGGCGCCAGGCCATTTTTTGGCTTGCAGCGGCGCCAGCCATTTAGGAAACAATTAAGGTCGGCAAGCAACGTATCTTTGACTAGATTTGGGCGCCTGTACTAGTGACTACCATGTAAACTTTAGCCTGGCTTCACTAGGAGTGACTCCGGAAAGTCCGGGAATGATTTGAAGGAGTCGGGAATGGCCCGGAAGGCCGGAAAGGAGCAGGAACACTCAAAATAGTGTCCTGGAGGTATTTGACTTGAAAAATGAAGATAAGGTGAGTCGGAAAGGTTGACCGAGCCTTTAGGGGCAAAACAGTCAATCGAACTAGGAAACTGCCGGGGCGAACCCGGATTGTCCCGGAAAAAGACTTGGGATCTGGAAACATTATTTAGAATGTTCCCAGAGGTTGCCGGTTTGATTCCCAGGGCCGGCGTGGTCGGAAATGGAAACCGGCCCACCAAGGGCAAAACAGTCATTTTGTACCGGGTTTGCCGGAACTGACTCAGAATGGTCCGGAAAGGTAAAGGAAGGTCGAGAACACTATAAAAAGTATTCTCGGGACATTACCGGTTTGATACCCAGAGCCGGTGTGGTCGAAGAAAGAGACCGGCCCTCCAGGGGCAAAACGGTCATTTTGCACCGGGTTGGCCGGAACTAACTCGGAATGGTCTGGAAAGGTAAAGGGAGGTTGAAAACACTATAAAAAGTATTCTCGGGACATTACCGGTTTGATACCCAGAGCCGGTGTGGTCGAAGAAAGAGACCGGCCCTCCAGGGGCAAAACGGTCATTTTGCACCGGGTTGGCCGAAACTAACTCGGAATGGTCTGGAAAAGTAAAGGGAGGTTGAGAACACTATAAAAAGTTTTCTCGGGACATTACCGGTTTGATACCCAGAGCCGGTGTGGTTCCCGAGGCGTTCGGATGCCTAGGGGCAAAATGGTCATCTTGACCGGAAAAGGTCCAAAGGGTAATTTGGTCATTTTTCACCGAAGTGAGCTAACAGACACGGGTGTTGACCTAAGTTTTCAGTGTTTCCATCACTCTAACGGTGTGAGTATTTCCGCTACTCAGACGGGTTTATGATTTGTGAGTATTTCTGCTACTCGGAAAGGATTGAGTATTTCCGCTACTCTAACGGCTCTGTGAGTATTTCCGCTACTCTAATGGTTGAGTATTTCCGCTACTCTAACGGCTCTGTGAGTATTTCCGCTACTCTAACGGTTGAGTATTTCCGCTACTCTAACGGCTCTGTGAGTATTTCCGCTACTCTAACGGTTCTGTGAGTATTTCCGCTACTCTAACGGTTCTGTGAGTATTTTCGCTACTCTAACGGTTGAGTATTTCCACTACTCTAACGGTTCTGTGAGTATTTCCGCTACTCTAACAGTTTTGTGAGTAGTTTTGCTACTCGGACCGTCTCGAGGAATGAACTGTCTCGAGAGAGGGATTGGAAAGGGGTCTTACCGTCTCCGAAGAGACGTGCCTAGATTGGAACCGTCTCGAGGAATAAACTGTCTCGAGAGAAGGATTGGAAAGGGGTCTTACCGACTCCGAAGAGACGTGCCTGGGTTTTGAGTGTTTCCGCCACTCTAACGGTGTGAGTGTTTCCGCCACTCTGACGGTTTTGTGAGTGTTTCCGCCACTCTGACGGTTTTGTGAGTGCTTCCACCACTCTGATGGTTTTGTAAATGTTTCCGCCACTCTGACGGTTTTTTGAGTAGTTTTGCTACTCGGACCGTCTCGAGGAATAAACTGTCTCGAGAGAGGGATTGGAATTGGAATAAGAAAGGACAATGCCCCTAAGGGAATTTTGGTCATTTTGCCTCTGTTTGGGCCTGATAGGCCTGCGAAGCGATGGAAAGATGAAATCTGGACCTAGGGAATTGGATTCGATAGGAATATGCCCAAAATGACTTGAAAACAAGTCTGGACGGAGTGTAGACTGCCGAGCGGTCAAAAATGGGGTGCTTACAGCTGCCCCTCTTTTTCTGTCTTTGCTTGGCAAAGACAGAAAACGATAAGAGTAAGAGTCCCATGTTGACCGCGAGGCAGTCGGAGGGAAAAACACTGGAGATCTTTCGACAACGGGGGTCGAAAACGAATAACGGGCCAAAAAGGCCTTCGAAAACGAGTTTTGGCGGGAAAAAGGGCGAATCTACCCAGAATTTATAACTGGCGCCACTAGCAGTGGCACCTTTGGCAAAAAAAAACTGGCGCCTCTGCTAGTGGCGCCAGGCTTAAAGTTAAAACCAGAAAATTTCTGGTTCGAACAGCCGTGGCACTTTGGAGGGTTTTCACAAATTCGTGAGGCATTACGAGGAATCCATCTTGGAGATTGAAGGAGCACTCTTTGGGGACCACGGGTGATTGCCGAAAGGAGTCCACGTCGCCGGAAAAGTCGTCGGAGGAGAAGATTTCGCCGGAGAACTTCCAAAAGGTGAGTTTTCAAATTTTGTTGATTTTGATGTGTAGAACTTCGTTTGAATCATGTGAATAATGGAAATTGATGTTTTGATATGTTTTGAACACTTTGGTGATGTTGTTTTTGCATTTTGATGGTTGTTTGATTGAATTTGAATGATTTTTCATGATTATGTGAAGAGGGTTTTCTGTAGGACTACGGGATTTGTTCCTACAGGCATGGGTATTAGGTTTTCTGGCCATGTTTTTGTGCAATGTGCCTTAGAAAAATGTGTTTGACAACCGTATGAAGTTTCGTGATTTTTTGAAAACTCGGTGAATTTTTTATTTTTTGAAAAATAGAAAAATATTTAGAAAATTAGAAAAAATTAAAAAAATTCAAGAAATTGATGAGATTTTTAAAGTTTGAAATTTTGGAAAAATGAGAGAATATTTTGAAAACATTTGAGGCGATTTTGAAAAATTTTGGAAGCCTTTTGAAAACCATTGATTTATTTGAAAAATAAAACATGTGTTTTGAAAATTTTGAAAAATTGGAAATTGTGCACGGGTGCCATTGTTATGTGATTGTGGCGTTGGAAGGTGCATATTTCGTGTTTTGTGTTGATGTCATGGGCGTTGTAGGGGCCACTTTTAAACGGGACTCTGCCGAAATTTTTAGAAATTATGAAAAGAGTTGGTTAAAATTTTAGAAATAAAATCTTTTTGAAGGGAAAAGGCAGAGAACCCTTGAGACGTGATTTGGAGTTGGAAAATCAAGATGTGAAAATTTTATTTTTGATTTGTTATTGCGAAATCCTTTATTTGTTTTGTGTTATTTGTTTGTTTTATTTTACTGTTATGTAAGATGTACGGATGGTATATTTACATCACTTACCTTGGCTTACCTTTTCAGGATGGCAGATGGAGTTTTGCATCGGCTGAGAGCTTGGCACAGTAGCTACCCTCCCGATGAGCAGGATATCTTTCGTCGGTCCTTTGGTCGGGTGGCTTCGCTTTTATCAGTGCGGCTTATTCCCGGACTCATGGAGGCAGTGATCCCTTTCTGGCAGCCGGATTTGTCTCTTTTTCGCTTTGGAGAGTGTGAGCTTACCCCTACTCCTCACGAGTATGGGTTCCTTCTTGGTTTCCGAGATGTTTCTGCTGACATTGTGGGACCCCTTTTTCCGAATGGTTGTATCACAGTGGTTTCATCCCAGCTCGGATTCAGACGCGCAGTTCTTTCATCTTCTTCTTTGCCCCAGTTTCCCTATGTCCCAGCAGAGTTCCTCTTTTTCCGTTTTGAGTTTCCTACGAGTATGCGAGCTCATTCAGGTGAGTGGCACACCTCCCAGGATTGGGCTATTTCTCGTATGGTTGCCTTAGCCTTGCTTCTGCTGAACTTCTTGGTGTTCCCCCGAGACGATGATTTAGTGGATTGTCGACTCTGTGCCCCATTGGCCTTGATCCGTACAGGGCATTCCTATGCTCCTATGATTGTAGGGGAGACCTTCGTGAGTCTTACGAGATTCCAACAGTCCCTTGACGCTCGTTTCCGCGGGTGCACTACTCTCTTCCAGCTCTGGGCGATTAGTCATTTGTTTGTTACACCCTTGTTTCAGCACACGTGGTATCCTGAGCTCGATCATATACATTCCCTGGCGAGATCTCAGGGTGTCATGGCAGATGAGGGGAGATTCTCGCAGACCGCTGCATCCTGGGCGGACTATCTTCGGAGCATGAGGTCGGGCACAGTCAGGTGGTATTCAGGGCTGGTTGGTAGGTATTGCTTGAGAGTTCGACCTTCCGGGAGAGCCTTCGTGCCCCTAGCAGGCTTGCGGGGCATTGCCCCTTTCTTCGGGATTCGGGTTCTACGACAGCTTGGTAGGAGTCAGGATATCCCTTTTCTAGCTTCTGCCGCCGAGTTTACTCTTATCTTTGAGGCATCGATTCCTCGAGCAATGGTGGAGAAAATTATGGATATATAGAGATCCTTGCTTCCTCATGTTGATGATGATGGTCCCTTCTCTGACATGCCCCCTGCGACCGAGGCCTATCATTACTGGCTTCGACGCTACGTGTTAGGTCCTAGTAGACTCGGGGATCTTCTCATTGAGACTCCTTTACCTCCTGTAGTGTATACTGACTTCTTGACTGTTATGATTGTTCAGGGGCGTCGCCACAGACGGGAGAACCGTCGTCTGATACGGATACTGCGTGACCGATTGAGGATGAGAGACGCTGAGGTGGTTTTACTAGAGAGGCGATTAGCAGCAGCCAGATCGACACATGATGACCCTCCTTCGGGTGCTGTGAGGGCCCGCAAGCGGCCACGAGGCGTTCTAGGCAGTTCTCCTTCCCTGGAGGGTGATGTGATGGATGGCCTGTCCTTGCGAGAGGCTGTGGAGTCCCTTACTCGAGAGAGGGACATGCTTCTGGCTAGATGTGCTGACTATGAGCAAGGCCGGCCTAGGTCTTCTGCTACTGGTACTTCTTCGAGTGCTCCTCTTGTGACTGGCGAGCCAGTGGATCCCTGCATAGCTGATTCCTCCTCTGATGACGACGGGGAGCGATATATTTTTGCCCCTCACTCTTAGATTTGCTGATTTTCTGTATTTGTAGAAAAACATACTTTGTTTAGTGTTATGCCTCTTTTATCTTATGAATTCATAACTTCCCGTGCTTTTGGTATAATTTCCTTGCATGATTAGTATAGTAACGAATTTGGAAAAAATTAAATGAGAATTGCAGTTTAATGAAAAATAACTCCCTTTTGTTTGATTCTTTGACTCACTGACTGTTCTGCGAAAGGGACCTCTGCTTCCTTTAACCCTAACTGGGCTAAACCGGAGAATGTCTTTCAAGACGCTTTTCGACTTTTACACTGTTGTCTTCATACCTTAACTTCTGGGGAATGTAGTAGCTCGAGCTATTTCTTATATCTAAATCTCTTGCTCCCAACCCCCTTTTTTTTTTTTTTTTTTTTGCTATTTTTGCTACTAGTGCCCCTGAGGGTTTTCACCAGTCCCAGCTCTGTCATTTTTGCACCAAGGCGCCTTTGCAGGTTTTCGCCAGGGTCGACAGTTTTGTATCTTGCCGCATCCCTACCTTTTTACCTACGGCGCCCTTTCGGGATTTCATCGCATCCTCGGGAGGCGCTTAACTTTTCTCTCTTCTTTCTCTCTCTTTCCTCAGCTTGGTCTCGGGTTTCTGTTGAGAAGCTCCTAAACGCTACTTGCATCATTCTCCATCCCATGGTATATTTAGTAAGCTCATTTGGACTAATCAATTTGACTCCAATCTAAGAGGACTTTTTAGGGGTTATGGTGTTGGTATTTACTTTTGAAAGAAAAAAGAAAAGGCTCAAGCCTACCACTCTACTAGTGATCACTTTTGATAGTTTTTTTTTTTTTTTTTGGGTCAATGGCACTTTTCCTGCGTACTCCCATCTTTCCTTGGGTATCTCATTGCACGCCCCTTTTTTTTTTTTTTTTTGTTTGTTAACGTTAATACCAATATTTGTGCGGACTTAAAGTAGTACTTCAAGGGCTCTTCTCTTTTTTTTTTTTTTTTGGCTATTTTCAGTGCCTCTGCTTAATATGATCACTTTATTGGGGGAATGTTCCTGAAAGAAAGTAACCAGCTCTAAAGGTTTAACAAAGGTTATATATGCATTTTGATTGGATAGAAAATGAAATAAGGGCCCCTCGTCATCTTGGAATTAGATTGTTTAGTCCATAGCACTTTAACCTTAAAACACTACCTTATTGACTAATGGAAAATGAGGAGAGTAAGTTTCATTGCTTCTTCATAGAAACCAGATGTCTAGCTTTCGGAATCACACGTAGTAGTGTTTGACAGCATCTGAATTCAATGGGCTAGGAAATTCTTGGCCATCCATTTCCTCCAAAACGAGAGCTCCTCCAGACAAGACTTTCTTTACCATGAATGGCCCTTCGTAGTTTGGAGCAAACTTTCCCTGTGCTGTCTCCTGATGGGGGAACACCTTCTTGAGCACCAAATCTCCCCACTGGAATGATCGAGGTCGTACCTGCTAATCAAATGCTCTGGCCATTCGCCTTCTGTAACATTGAGCGTGATAAACTGTAGCCAACCGCTTCTCATCCAACAAACAGAGTTGAGCATATCGGTCTTTAATCCATTATGCTTCGTCTAACTTGGTTTCTGTCAAGATCCGTAAAGAAGGAATCTCAATCTCAACAGGGATGACTGCCTCAGTGCCGTAAACTAGCTCAAAAGGGGTGCTTCCAGTGGAGATCCTCATAGTAGTTTGGTAAGCCATCAATGCAAACGGAAGCTTCTCATACCAATCTTTGTAATTGTCAATCATTTTTTGGAGTATTCTCTTAATATTCTTGTTGGCTGCTTCTACTGCCCCATTCATCTGAGGCCGGTAAGTGACCAAATTCCGGTGAGTAATGCGAAATGTTTGACATAGCCTTGATATCAATTCGTTATTCAGATTGGAACCATTATCAGTAATGAGTGATTCGGGAATCCCATACCGGCAGATGATGTGATTTTTTATGAACCTTTCTACGACCTTCTTGGTGACATGGATGTAAGAGACGGCTTCCACCCATTTAGTGAAATAATCAATAGCGACCAGGATGAAGCGATGGCCGTTAGAAGCTTTAGGAGTGATAGGACCAATCATATCTATCCCCCACATAGAAAAGAGCCATGGGGCAGACATAGAATGAAGCTCAGACGGTGGTGCTTTGATCTTATCCCCATGTATCTGACATTTGTGACACAGAAGAACGTATCTAATGCAGTCTGACTCCATTGTTGACCAGTAATACCCCGTCCGGAGAATCTTCTTTGCAAGCGTGTGGCCGTTCATGTGGGGGCCACAAACTCCCTCGTGCACTTCCTCCATGATAACTTTGGCTTCGGCGGCATTAACACATCTTAGAGGTCCGAACCATGATCTCCTGAAAAGCTCATTTCCAGCCATGAAATAGTGTCCCGCCAAATAACAAATGGTCTTCCTATCGCGTTGTGTTGCCACATCGGGGAACGTCCTGGCTTGAATATATCTCTGGATGTCATAAAACCACGGTTTCTCGTGAGGTTTAACGGTTGTATGCAGACAATAAAAGGGGACATCCCTGGTGAAGATCTGTAGAGGGGGTATTTCAGTGCCACTGTCGACCTTGATTGCTGCAGCCAATGTAGCCAAGGCATCGGTGAAGCTGTTCTCTGTTCGGGGCACGTGACGAAAATCCACGCTTTTGAACAGCTGACACAAGTCCTTGACCTGTTGATGATACAGGGAGAGTTTGGCGTCTCGAGTTTGATACACGTCCTTGGATTGCTGAATGACCAAATCTGAATCTCCGAGAACAACCAATTCATCAATCTTCATTTCTACTGCCAATCTTAACCCCAGGATGCAAGCCTCATATTCGGCGATGTTATTAGTACAGAGTTCAAGTTGTAGCTTAACTACAATGGGATAGTGACTGCCGGTTCTTGACACTACTACTGCCCCAATGCCAGCTCCCCTTTTATTAGCAGCGCCGTCGAAAAACATCCTCCACCCGGCTGGTTCTTGTTCTTCAGACGTACCATCAATGCATAGTATATTTTCATCAGGAAATTGGGGCTCCATGGATGATTAATCATCAATGGGGTTCTTAGCCAGATAATCAGCTATCACCTGCCCCTTGACTGCTTTACGGGTAGTGAACACAATGTCGAATTCTGACAGGATCATGTGCCATCGAGCAATTCTGCTGGACAGGGTGGGTTTCTCGAATATATACTTGAGGGGATCCATTTGAGAGATGAGGAATGTGGTATGATAGAGCATGTAGTGTCGAAGCCTATAAGTTGCCCAGGCTAATGCACAGCAGGTTTTCTCGAGATCGGAATACTTCGCTTCATACGGCAGAAATTTCTTACTAAGGTAGTAAATGGCTTGTTCTTTTCTCCCCGTTTCGTCATGTTGCCCCAGGACACATCCCATAGAAGTATCTAACACTGTCATGTACATCAGCAAAGGACGCCCCGGGGTTGGTGCCACTAGGATAGGGGGATTTTGAAGATATTCTTTAATTTTCTCAAACACCATTTGACAGTTATCATCCCACTCCTTTGGAACGTCTTTCTTAAGGAGCTTGAAAATAGGTTCGCACAAGTGGATCATTTGGGCGATAAACCTGCTAATAAAGTTCAACTTTCCTAGGAAAGACCGAACCTCCTTTTCCCCTTTTGGTGTAGGCATTTCAACAATGGACTTCACCTTGGCAGGATCAACCTCTATCCCCTTTTCATTGACTATAAATCCCAACAATTTCCCTGAAGATACTCCGAACGTGCATTTGGCCGGATTTAACTTAAGCTGATATTTACGGAGGCGATCAAACACCTTCCGCAAGTTGAGCAAGTGGTCTTTCCGTTGCTTGGACTTGACGATCATGTCATCCACATAGATCTCTACTTCTTGATGCATCATGTCATGGAATAAAGTTACCATGGCTTTTTGGTAGGTTGCCCCTGCGTTGCGAAGACCGAATGGCATGACCTTATAACAGTATACTCCCCAAGGGGTAATGAAAGCAGTCTTCTCCCGATCTTCTTCAGCCAACTTGATCTGATTATAGCCCGAAAAACCGTCCATGAAGGAAAACATTCCATGACCGGCCGTGTTGTCAACAAGCAAATCTATGTGGGGAAGAGGAAAATCATCCTTTGGACTGGCCCTGTTAAGGTCCCGAAAGTCAATGCACATCCGCACCTTGCCATCTTTCTTGGGTACCGGGACAATATTAGCCAGCCATTGAGGATACTCTACCACTTGCAGAAATCCTGCCTGGAATTGTTTAATCACCTCCTCCTTAATCTTCAGGCTCCATTCGGGTTTCAACCTCCTTAGCTTCTGCTTAAAGGGCTTTATTTGCGGGTCCAAAGGTAGTCTATGTTCAACAATGGATTCATCTAGTCCGGGCATGTCTTGATAGGACCATGCGAAAACATCCAAGTATGCCCGCAAAAGTTCCAATAGCTCTTTGCACTGCCATTGATCTAGGCCCATACCGATTCTAAGCTCCTTCGGATCTCCCTCATTTCCCAAACTAACGGTTTCCGTTTCCTCAATGTTCGGGGTATTACGATTCTCGTGTCTTTCTATTTGTTCTCGAATTTCCTCTGGCACCTCCCCTGTAAAATTTACATCTTCTTCAACCCCCAATTGTTGGTAATCAAACTCGGTGTTCAAGTCATCATTCATCAAGATTGGCATTCCCTAGATTAGCTGAGTAGGATATCGGATGCAAGGGTCCCTGGCATGGAAAATAGTGTACAATAAATCAAAAAAGGGATATTATTTTATTCATTGATAACTTGCTTTTAAAAAGTTCAAACAAATAAATTTAAAAAGACAAAGTTTATGGCGAATCAGTTGCTCCAGGGTCTCGCTTTAACGGGCTTTGTACTGAAACTTGCGAGCACGGATGGTGTCTTGGCTGGCCCAATTATGCAACTTTTCGCCTGGCAACATTGCTCGAATGGATCCATCTTGGGTTACTCCGATGTTGATCGTCATGACGGGCGCTTCTCCTTGGACTTTTCTCTTTTTATTACTTAATACAGGTGTTCCTGTTCCCATGTCTAACTGCTTGAATTGGTCCGAGAGCTCCATGACAGCTTTCTTACCAGTCCTTTTCTTCTGCGCTGCCTCTATTCTTTCTCTTTTCGTGGGTTCATATCCTAACCCAAAGGTGGGTTCAGCTGACGGTATTTCTATGATTTCTGGTCTTCCTTGTAAACATCTCCCTAAGCCTTTACCCGGATGGAAACCATTTTCTTTAAAGTACTGTACTACCATCTGAGAATTCTTGGAATAATTTGGCTTCACTTGATCTTCCTTCTGCACGATAGTGATATATTCAAATGATTGGAAACAAGAGGGCAGTTCTGTGTTCGATGCAATGATGTTAGCTTTGTATACGGCGAGCTCTTTTTCAGCGAAAATAGCGATTAACTTAGAGCCCACGATGAACTTGACTTTCTGATGAAGACTAGAAGGAACCGCTCCTGCCGAATGAATCCAGGGCCTTCCTAAACGCAAGTTATAGACAGCCGGAATATGTAAAACTTGAAATTTAATCGTGAAGGTTACTGGTCCTATCTCAACTGGCATTTCAATTTCTCCCATGGCTTCCCTCCGAGATCCATCAAAGGCACGGATGACCATACCACTATTTTTCAAATAAGTTTGGTCCATTCCCAGCCTTTCCAGAGTAGAATACGGGCACACATTCAATGCCGACCCATTATCTATCAATACTTTGGCCACCATTCTTCCCCTTGTTCTTACAGCGATATGCAAAGCCCGAGTATAACCTGTTCCATCAGCCGGAATCTCGTCATCAAAGAAAGTGATGATGTTTGGGGCCATAATGACACTAACCATGTCATGTAGATTATCTGGCGTGAAACTTTTGGGCACATGAGCATCCTTGAGGATCTTTATTAAAGCATTCCAGTGCACCTCAGAAGTGAGCAGCAAACCCAACATTAAAATATGGGTTGGGGATTTCCTAAGCTGTTCCATGATATCGTAATCGACCTTTCCTAAAGCTTTGGTGAACTCTGACATCTCCTGATCTGTTGGCTGGTTGGAGCACTCTCCTTCTTTGTCCTTACCCTTCCTTTTTCTTTCCACTTCAACAGAGGTATAAAGGCGCCCTGACCGAGTCATTCCCCCTACTTCTGTTACGGGCTCTCCGATGCCCTTATCAGGTGGGTAATTCCATGGGACATTATGAAGACTGGGTATTGGTGTTTGGGTTATGGTGGGAAGAGTTATCCTTGGGTTTACGGGCAAAGGGATTGCTACAACTGAAGGGTTGGTGAGGACGGGTAGAATGGTGGGCACATTTGGCTTCTTTGGCAAGACTAAAGGCAGTTTAGGTCGTGTGCTTCCTTGGTTGTTGGTTTGAGATTCAGGTCGAGCCATAGCGATCATGGGTTTAGGTTCGAACAACGTATTAAGAATAAGGGGATAAGGGGAGGGGTCTAGTAAGGCTCCTATGGTTAAGTCCATGCCAGGGAGATAAGATTGCGGGGTTAGGACGGAAGGATTTTGGTATTCGGGCTCCTTTAATGCAGGAATTGTCCCTTCTGAGATTGTGGTAAGTGTGTTGCACAGGGGGTCCCTGCTTGCATTCCCGCTTCCCAATGGTATGTTTTCCTGAAGCTTGTAACCCATGGCCTTCACTATTTTAGAGGAAGTTGGACTAGTATTCATCACCTATAACAATGACGACAACAGTTACAAATTAGAGTTTGGTTCCTGGAGAAATCTATGCAATGCATGTCCTAGGGTATCCCTCTTAAAGAGGGAAACTAGTCATGATGTATTGGCTCACTTTTGGAGATAGGGGGTTTGCCCCTGTATGCAAACACTTTACCGTCAGGTGGGAACCTTCAGCCATTCATGCATTCATTCATAAAAATAAAGAAGTACATTAAATTCTGGGTTTGAGATACAAGAAAATCGAAATACATTTTAATAGGGGGAGGGGGAACATTTTCCTTTGGACTTCCGCCTATCTACTTTTACAAAGGGAAAACCTAAACTACTCTTGAGTCTTCGGATTCGCCTTCCTTGGATTTGACGTCAAGGAGGTTGCTGAGAGACCTTGTTGATTGATTGCCCCTTGTCTTCTTGGCAACCCTATCTCCGTGAGCATAGAGGGATTGGGGCCCCTCTTATGGAATGGATTGAGATGCATGCAATGAGTCCTTAGGGTTACGCGGGAACCCTTAAGGTTTGGGTAGGTTTAATGCAAAGGAGAGTAACGTTGGTGTCACTCTCAATGGGTTGATCATATACATGAGAATGCAGTGACTTGAGTTACTTGGAACTCTTGTCTTGACATGGAATATTGAATGCATGAACATGAATATGCAAAAAGTATAAGGAGAAAAGGTACAACTGAAGTAAACATGCATGAACAGTTAGACGGGCATTATAACAGTATAAATACAAGCATTATAACAGCAGGTATAAATGAATGTAAAAGCAGTCGCCCTTTCCTCTGTGATTTTGAAAACGGTACTTCGTGTCCTAAATCCGGCAGAGGTTCCGCTATGCATGGTGTCTATATGAGTATGAGGTTGAGGGTTGACTAATGCGTCCTAAAAAGGCTCGATCCCCAGATCTTCAAACCTAGGCCCACTCCCCGAGGTGGTGCCATGATCGGTTGGTGATCCGAGCGAGGGAACCATCAAGAGGCCGTAGGCGAAGAAACTGACACAGCATCTTGCCCACAACCAATATACCGTTCCCCCTTTCTAACTAGAAAGGACATATCAGGGTATGCAAATATGCAGAATCCGAGTGCACATGCAGTGTGTGTGTGATTTTTTAAAAGTGGAGGAAAGGGCCCAACAACTCCCATTCATCCTGTACATCACATTCATGCAAAGGAATTAATAAAATTTAAACAAAATGTGTACCTACAAAACAAGGATGCAAGTGTTAGTATGTGGATGGCAAACATAATATAAGATAATATGAATAAATGCATGTTTTTTGAAAACAATTTTTGAAAATTTAGTTTTGAAAATTTAAAGTGAATAAGATTGAACCAAGTTAATTGAAGACTCTACATGGGTAAAGGGTAAAAACACATGACTAACGGCCTAACCCTCTAAGTGTCCCCAGTGGAGTCGCCAACTATCGCGCCCAGATTTTTCGCACTCGAGGAATACTCACCCAAGCGGGAAAAATGTTGTACTCTCTCGTTAGAACTCACCCTCCTAGAAGAATGAGTGCGACTAGGTTTGAATTGAAAATTGGTTTGAATAAAGGGCTTTTGAAAAAGATTCGGAGTCGCCACCTAACTTGATTAAGGTGAGTTAGGTCACCTAAAAACTAAGCATAATCCGAAAACTACACTTAGGGTTTTTGAAAAAAGCGATTTTGAAAATATCTCCTCGAGAGAGGGTTTTTAAAGAAAACAGGTTGTTTGGCAACCTTTGGAAAACATTTAGCCCTTTTTGAAAAATAACTCCTTTTTGGTCTTTGAAATCAGTGATCCAGGTTCGGAGGTTGGTTACGTGTAGGGAAGACGCACTAAGCTATCACCCTACCCCGCCCTTTCGGTACCTACATGTCAATCTACCCTAGATTTACCTACAGGAGTCTTCGATTAACATATGTTCAATCCTATTCACTTTGAAAAACAATGTTTGAAATAAATATGATGCATGATATGCAAGTGCAAAATAAGAGAGAATTGAAAAATAGATTTGGAAATAAATTTGAAAAGAATTTGGTTTGAAAATAGATTTGAAGAAATAGAATTGAAATTGGAACATTTGAAAATTGAAAATAGAAGTTTGAAAATAGAAATTTTGGAATTTTGAAAATAGATTGGAATTTGAGATTTGAAAAGAGTTTGGAAACCGCACCCATGAGGGTGGAATTGAAAGTTTGAAAAGTATTGTGACCGCACCTATGAAGGTTGCCTACGTATCCCTTTGGGGGAATCAGGTCAGTCGTAGTTCGAACCGGAGTCCGATTGAAAAGGGATTGATTTGAAGAGAGAGATTGGATTGGAAAATTGAGAGATTGAATTGAAAATTGAATTTGATTTGAAATTGGAAGAGGAGATTGAAAATTGAAATTGAGAAGATTGGATTTTGATTTGAAAAGATAGATTTGGACTTGTTTTAGAAAGATGAAGGTTTAGGAAACCTAGACTTAGGAAAGAGAAGAGACTTAGGAAAGATTTGACTTAACTTGGAAGGTTTAGGAGATTAGGAAAGATTGGATTTAGGAAATGTTTGAATTAGAAAAGGTCTGATTTAGGAAATTTCGAATTAAGAAAGTTTCATTTTTGGAAAGTTTTGAAATTAGGAAAGTTTCAACTTAGGAAAGCTTTGAATTTGGAATGTTTCAACTTTAGGAAAATTTTAGGTATAGGAAAGTTTTCACTTTAGGAAAGTTCTGAATTTAAGAAAGTTTGAAAATTGGAAAGTTTTGAAAATTTGGAAAGTTTTGAAAATTGGAAAGTTTTGAATTTAAGAAAGTTTTGTTTTAGGAAAGGTTTGAAAGCTTATATTTGAAAAGTTAAGATTTGAAAAGAGGGTGGAATTAGGAAAGGGTTGGATTAGGAAAGATTTTTATGTTCAAGTTTTGGAAACTTAAGATTTAGGAAAGTGAAAGTTTAGGAAGGATTTGAATTAGGAAAGGTTTGAATTAGGAAGGGATTGGATGTAGTTTCTAAAAGAGAAAGGTTGGATTTTATTTCCAAAAACGGAGGATAGGATCTAGTTTCCTAAATGGGAAGATTTGATTCGGTTTCCTAAAGGGAAGATAGGATTTGGCAAGGATTTGGAAAAGGAGATTCTAGAAACCCTGATTTTGAAAAATTGTAGTTTTGACATAGAAAATAGGTATAGTTTTGATGTAGAAAACGAGAGATTTTGGAAACCTAGGTTTGGGGCAAAGTTTGAAAACCATGTTTTTGGAAAGAAAATTAGGGTTTCCTAATTGTGGGCTCTAAGGAAAGAGTTTTTGGAAAGTGCATTTTTGGAAACGAAGGTTTTCTAGAATGGAATCCTAGGGAGGAGTTTTTGGAAAGTGAATTTGGAGAGGGAGTTTTTGGAAAAAGATTTTAGGAAAGAGGGAGTTTTGGAAAGTGTGTTTTTAGAAACGTGTTTTTTGGAAAGAAAATCCTAGAGGAGAGTTTCTAGAAGAAAAATTTTGGGAAGAGAGTTTTTAGAAAGATTTTTAGAGAGAGTTCTTAGGAAGGTGAATCTAGGGAGTGTTTTTAGAGGGTGAATTTTGAGGAAAAGGTTTTGGAGAGGAGTTGAAAAAAAGAGTTTTGAAAAAAAAAATAGATTTTGGAAGGGAGTTTTTGAAAAAAAATTTTGAAAAGGGGAGTTTTAGGAAAGTATGTTGAAAAAGAGATTTTTAGGAAGAGATTTTTAAAGAGAGGGAGAGTTTAAAAGGATTTAAAAAACATCTCACTTTCCTAAAGCAATCCTAGCCATAAGAGAACTAGAACCACTTTAGGAAAGTGGTTTTGAAAACAAGGTTTGAAAATATAGACCAAAAGGTCACTTTTTATATAACACTTTCCTAAAGCAACCCCAGCCATGGAAATGCTAGAATCACCCTGGGATTGTGATTTTGAAAACATGTTTTTGAAAAAGAGCTTTTGATGCAATTTTGAAAACAAGTTTGGAAACAATTTTTGAAAACAATTTTTTGAAAACGAATTTTGAAAGATGCAAGACTATGATATGCACAATGCAATTCAAGGTCGTGAACATACAAGGCTAAGGCTTCACCACATAATCAAGGGGGGCCGGACCCACGTGGTCTTTGGTCAGACTAGAGGAAAGCCCCGACACGGTGACTCTCCAAAAGTCCAATCCTACACATGGACCGGGAATCCCCTTGTTTCAAGCATGCAAAGAAAGGGGGGGAAAGAGATGGGGGATTAAAATAGAGAAAACCCAAGTGGGTTGGAGAGAGAAGAGAGAGGAGGAAAGTGCAGAAAATTGAAGAGGGAGCCTACCTTGTATCTTGTTTATTTTGCGCGCCGTGCAGTATTCGGTCTTCGGTCTTCGGTCTTCGGTCTTGATCTTCACCCTCAGTCTTCAAGGATTGTCTTCAAGCTTTGAATGGTTGTTCTTCAAGTCTTCGGAGAGTGGTTGAAGGCTAGTGTATGAGTGTATGGGGGAGTGTATGAGTGTATAGGTGGTTAGGGTTTGTGTATAGTGGCTAGGGTTTGGGAAAACCTAGGGAGGCTAGGGTTTTAGAGGTGCTCGAGCTCTGTATATCGAAATATAGGATTTTTAGGTTAAGTTTGCAGACCCTTTTCACGTTGAACGAGGCTCTGTATTTATAGAGGGAGGACAAGCCTAGCGCTTGTTGCAGTGGCGCCAGGGCAAAATTTATACTGGCGCCACTAGGAGTGGCGCTTGGCCATTTTTTGGCTTGCAGTGGAGCCAACCATTTAGGAAACAATTAAGGTCAGCAAGCAACGTATCTTTGACTAGATTTGGGCGCCTGTACTAGTGACTACCATGTAAACTTTAGCCTGGCTTCACTAGGAGTGACTCCGGAAAGTCCGGGAATGATTTGAAGGAGTCGGGAATGGCCCGGAAGGCCGGAAAGGAGCAGGAACACTCAAAATAGTGTCCTGGAGGTATTTGACTTGAAAAATGAAGATAAGGTGAGTCGGAAAGGTTGATCGGGCCTTTAGGGGCAAAACGGTCAATCGGACTAGAAAACTGCCGGGGCGAACCCGGATTGTCCCAGAAAAAGACTTGGGATCTAGAAACATTATTTAGAATGTTCCCAGAGGTTGCCGGTTTGATTCCCAGCGCTAGCGTGGTCGGAAATGGAAACCGGCCCACCAGGGGCAAAACGGTCATTTTGTATCGGATTTGCCGGAATTGATTCGGAATGGTCCGGAAAGGTAAAGGAAGGTCGAGAACACTATAAAAAGTATTCTCGGGACATTACCGGTTTGATACCCAGAGCCGGTGTGGTCGAAGAAGGAGACCGGCCCTCCAGGGGTAAAACGGTCATTTTGCACCGGGTTGGCCGGAACTAACTCGGAATGGTCCGGAAAGGTAAAGGGAGGTTGAGAACACTATAAAAAGTATTCTCGGGACATTACCGGTTTGATACCCAGAGCCGGTGTGGTCGAAGAAGGAGACCGGCCCTCTAGGGGCAAAACGGTCATTTTGCACTGGGTTGGCCGGAACTAACTCGGAATGGTCCGGAAAGGTAAAGGGAGGTTGAGAACACTATAAAAAGTATTCTTGGGACATTACCGGTTTGATACCCAGAGCCGGTGTGGTTCCCGGGGCGTTCGGATGCCTAGGGGCAAAATGGTCATCTTGACCGGAAAAGGTCCAAAGGGTAATTTGGTCATTTTTCACTGAACTGAGCTAACAAACACGGGTGTTGACCTAGGATTTCAGTGTTTCCATCACTCTAACAGTGTGAGTATTTCCGCTACTCGGACGGGTTGATGATTTGTGAGTATTTCCGCTACTCGAACGGGATTGAGTATTTTCGCTACTCTAACGGCTCTGTGAGTATTTCCGCTACTCTAACGATTGAGTATTTCCACTACTCTAACGGCTCTGTGAGTATTTCCGCTACTCTAACGGTTCTGTGAGTATTTTCGCTACTCTAACGGTTGAGTATTTCCGCTACTTTAACGGTTCTGTGAGTATTTCCGTTACTCTAATGGTTTTGTGAGTAGTTTTGCTACTCGGACCGTCTCGAGGAATAAACTGTCTCGAGAGAGGGATTGGAAAGGGGTCTTACAGTCTCCGAAAAGACGTGCCTAGATTGGAACCGTCTCGAGGAATAAACTGTCTCGAGAGAGGGATTGGAAAGGGGTCTTACCGACTCCGAAGAGACGTGCCTGGGTTTTGAGTGTTACCGCCACTCTAACGGTGTGAGTGTTTCCGCCACTCTGACGGTTTTGTGAGTGCTTCCGCCACTCTGACGGTTTTGTGAGTGTTTCCGCCACTCTGACGGTTTTGTGAGTAGTTTTGCTACTCGGACCATCTCGAGGAATAAACTGTCTCGAGAGAGGGATTGGAATTGGAATAAGAAAGGACAATGCCCCTAAGGGCATTTTGGTCATTTTGCCTCTGTTTGGGCCTGATAGGCCCGCGAAGCGATGGAAAGATGAAATCTGGACCTAGGGAATTGGATTCGATAGAAATATGCTCAAAATGACTTGAAAACAAGTCTAGACGGAGTGTAGACTGCCGAGCGGTCAAAAATGGGGTGCTTACAACCATTTTCAAAGACCACTTTCAAAAACTAATCCATCCAAACATTCTAAAGTCATGCCTCCAAGGTCTTCAAAACAAGACTCCAAAAACACTTTCAAGTTCTCTTGAGTCATGCCAAATCATTTTTCCAAAACTCCCTTAGAGTCAATCCAAAAGCATTTTCAAAACATACCACCATCCAATTTCAAGTCAAAACTTTCAAGACCACAAAGTGTCTTAAACTCTTCCAAAGACCTCAAAGTATCTTAAACTTTTTCAAAGACCCCAAAGTGTCTTCAAACCTTCCAAAGGCCCTAAATGTGCCTATTTTTCACCGGGCTCTTGCCCGAACTACGAATGACCTGATTCTTGCCAAATGAGATACGTAGGCAACCCAAAATGGTGCGGTCATAACTTCTATGTCAACCCCAATCCCTTTTTCGAAAATTCTAATCAATCCAAAGTTTCTATTCTAAACTCTTCCAAAACTCCTATCATTTTCAAACTTTTTTCAAAAACTTGCATCATGCATCATCCATCAGAAAAGAGATGATTAAACCCCGTTTTCAAAGTTCTAAAGTGGATATTAAGTGAACAATGGTAACCGATTATTCTAATGAGTGAATCAAGGGTGATTAGACATGTAGGTATCGAAAGGGCGAGGTAGGGTGATGATCTTAGGATATCTTCCCTACACGTAACCAATCCCTGAACCTTAGATTTCTATTTTCAAAAGACCAAAATGGAGTTATTTTCAAAAAGGGATTAAACATTCCAAAAGGTTGCCAAACAACCTATTTTCCTAAAAAAAACCCTCTCTTAAGGGAGATTTCAAAAACCTTTTTCAAAAACCCTAAGTTTAATCTTCAGATTAACGCTTAGTTTTAGGTGTCCTAACTCACCTTATTCAAGTTAGGTGGCGACTCCTATTTTTCTAAAAAGCCCTTAGTCAAATCAATTTTCAAACCTAGTCGCGCTTGTCCTTTTAGGAGTACGAGTTCTAATAACAGAGTTCCGTGGTTTAGGGTTTTCGAGCCGAAAGGACCTTGGACACCCCAAAAACCGAGCGCGACAATAGTTTCGACGAAGAAAAAAGGTTTTGGAAACGTGTATAGTTTGGATGTGAAAACAAGAGGTTTTGGAAACCTAGGTTTGGGGCAAAGTTTGAAAATCATGTTTTTGGAAAGAAAATTAGGGTTTCCTAATTGTGAGTTCTAGGGCTTGACTTGGGCTCTAAGGAAAGAGTTTTTTTGGAAAGTGCGTTTTTGGAAACGAAGGTTTTCTAGAAGGGAATCCTAGGGAGGAGTTTTTGGAAAGTGAATTTGAAGATGGAGTTTTTGGAAAAAGATTTTAAAGAGAAGGAGTTTTGGAAAGTGTGTTTTTGAAAACGTAAGTTTTTAGAAGAGAATCCTAGAGGGGAGCTTCTAGAATGAAGATTTTGGAAAGAGAGTTTTTTTTTAGAAAGATTTTTGGGAAGGAGATTGTTGGAGAGAGAGTTTTTAGGAAAATGAATTTAGGGAGTGTTTTTAGAAAATGAATTTTGAGGAGAAAGAGTTTTTAGAAAGGAGTTGAAAAACGAAGCTTTGAAAAATAGATTTGGGAGGGAGTTTTTGAAAATAACTTTAGAGAGGAGAGTTTTAGGAAAGTATGTTGAAAAAAAGATTTTTAGGAAGAAAGACTTTTTGAAAAGAGAGTTTTTAGAAGGTGTAAAAACATCTCACTTTCCTAAAGCAATTCTAACCATAAGAGGGCTAGAACCACTTTAGGAAAGCGGTTTTGAAAACAACAAGATTTGAAAATATGGACCGTATTGGTCACTTTGAATGTAACACTTTCCTAAAGCAACCCTAGCCATGGAAAGGCTAGAATCACCCTAGGATTGTGATTTTGAAAACAAGTTTGAAAACGACTTTTGGAAGATGCAAGACCATGATATGCACAATGCAATTTTGGGGTCGTGAACATACAAGGCTAAGGCTTCACCACATAATCAAGGGGGTCGAACCCACGTGGTCTCTGGTTAAACTAGAAGAAAGCCCCCAACACGGTGACTCTCTAATAGCCCAATCCTACACATGGACCAAGAATCCCCTTGTTTCAAGTATGCAAAGAAAGGGGGGGAAAAGAGATGGGGAATTAAAATAGAGAAAACCCAAGTAGGTTAGGAGAGAGAAGAGAGAGGAGGAAGTGCGGAAATTTAAATGGAGAACCTACCTTGTATCTTGTTTATTTTGCGCGCCTTGCTTTCTTCGGTCTTCGGTCTTCGTCTTGATCTTCGTCTTCAATCTTCAAGAGTTGTCTTCAAGCTTTAGGTTGCAGCTCTTCAAGTCTTCAAAGGAGGGTTGAAGGTTATTGTACGAGTGTATGGGGGTGTATAGGAGTGTATAGGAGGCTAGGGTTTGTGTATGGTGGCTAGGGTTTGGAAAACCTAGGGAAGTTAGAGTTTTGGAGGTGCTCGAGCTCTGTATATTGAATTATATGATTTTTAGGTTGAGTTTGCGGACCCTTTAAACGTTGGAAGAGGCTCTGTATTTATAGAGGTTAGACAACACTGGCGCCTGTTGCAGTGGCGCCAGGCTAAAGTTCACACTGGTGCCACTAGGAGTGGCGCCAGGCTATTTTTTGGCTTGCCAGCCATTTAGAAAATGTTTAAGGTCGGCAAGCAACGTATCTTTGACTAGATTTAGGCACCTCTACGAGTGACTACCATGCAATTTTTAGCCTGGCTTCACTGTGAGTGACTCCGGAAAGTCCAAGAATGATTTGAAGGAGCTGAGAATGACCCAAAAGGCCAAAAAAGAGCAGGAACACCTAAAATAGTGTCCTGGAGGTATTTGACTTGAGAAATGAGGATAAGATATGTCGGAAGGGTTGACCGGGCCTTTAGGGGTAAAACGGTCAATCGAGCCAGGAAACTGCCGAGATAGACTCGAACTGTCCCGGAAGAAGACTTGGGATCTGGAAACATTATTCAGAATGTTCCCAGAGGTTTCCTGTTTGATTCCCAGAGCTGTCATGGTCGAAAAAAGGTGACCGGCCCACTAGGGGTAAAACGGTCATTTTGTACCGAGTTAGCCGGAACTGACTCGGAATGATCTGGAAAGGTAAAGGAAGGTTGAGAATGCTATAAAAAGTAGTCTCAGAAGGTTACTGGTTTGATACCCAGAGCCAGTGTGGTCGAAAAAGGAGGCCGGCCCTCTAGGGGCAAAACGGTCATTTTGTACCGGGTTAGCCAGAACTGACTCGGAATGATCCGGAAAGATAGGAAAATGTTGAGAATACCATAAGAAGCATTCTCAAGAAGTTAGCAGTTTGATACCCAGAGTCGGTGTGGTCAGAAGAGGTGACCGGCTCACTAGGGGCAAAACAGTCAGTTAGCTTCAAGTGGGCCCTACGGGCCCGAGAAGCGATTGGTGGACTAAATTCAAGTTAAAAAGGCGGGCTTAGAGTCTAAATATGCATGTGATGTGTGAAAGTGAGCTTCGTCAGCTCGGAGATTGCTGAGCGGGCAAAAATGGGGTGCTTACAAGGGGGAACATTTTCCTTTGGATTTCCACCTATCTACTTTTACAAAGGGAGACCCTAAACTACTCTTGAGTCTTTGGATTCGCCTTCCTTGGATTTGATGTCAAGGAGGTCACTGAGAGACCTTGTTAACTGATTGCCCCTTATCTTCTTGGCAACCCTATCTTCGTGAGCATAGAGGGATTGGGGCCCCTCTTATGAAATGGATTGAGATGCATGCAATGAGTCCTTAGGGTTACGCGGGAACCCTTAGGGTTTGGGTAGGTTTAATGCAAGGGAGAATAACCTTGGTGTCACTCTCAACGGGTTGATCATATACATGAGAATGCAGTGACCTCAGTTGCTTGGAACTCTTGTCTAGACATGGAATATTGAATGCATGAACATGGATATGCAAAGAGTATAAGGAGCAAGATAAATGTGCATGCATGAGCAGTTAAATAGGCATTAGAACAGTATAAATACAGTCAATATAACAGCAGGAATAAACAGGTATAAATGAAAGTAAGAGCAGTCGCCCTTTCCTCCACGGTTTTAAAAACGATGCTCGTGTCTTAAATCCAGCAGAGGTTCTGCTATGCATGGTGTCTATATGAGTATGAGGTTGAGGATTGACTAATGCGTCCTAAAAAGGCTCGGTCCCCAGATTTTCAAACCTAGGCCCACTCCCAGAGGTGGTGCCATGATCGGTTGGTGATCCGAACGGGGGAACCATCAAGAGGCCGTAGGCGAAGAAACTAACACAACATCTTGCCCACAACCAATATACCGTTCCCCCTTTCTAACTAGAAAGGACATATCAGGGTAAAATGCAAGCATGCAAAATGCAAGTGCGCATGCAAAATGCAAGTGCACATGCAGTGTGTGTGTGATTTTTAAAAGTGGAGGAAAGAGCCCCACAACTCCCATTCATCCTGTTCATCACATTCATGCATAGCAGTTAATGACATTTAAACAAAAAGTGCACCTACAAAACGAATATGCAAGAGTTAGTATGTGAATGGCAAACTTAATACAAAATAATATAAATGCATGGTTTTTGAAAACAATTTTGAAAATTTGGTTTTGAAAATTTAAAGTGAATAGGATTGAACCAAGTTAATTGAAGACTCTACATGGGTGAATGGTAAAGGGACAAGACTATGGCTTAACCCTCTAAGTCTCCCCAGCGGAGTCGCTAGCTATCGCGCCCAGATTTTTCGCACTCGAGGAATACTCACACAAGCGGGAAAAATGTTGTACTCTCTCGTTAGAACTCGCCCTCCTAGAAGAATGAGTGCGACTAGGTTTGAATTGAAAATTGGTTTGAATAAAGGGCTTTTGAAAACGATTTGGAGTCGCCACCTAACTTGATTAAGGTGAGTTAGGTCACTTAAACACTAAGCATAATCCAAAAACTGCACTTAGGGTTTTGGAAAATAATTTTGAAAATATCTTCTCGAGAGAGGGTTTTTAAGAAAAACAGGTTGTTTGACAAGCTTTGGAAAATATTTAGCCTTTTTTAGAAAAATAACTCATTTTGGTCTTTGAAATCAGTGATCTAGGTTCGGAGGTTGGTTACGTGTAAGGAAGACGCACTAAGCCATCACCCTACCCGGCCCTTTCGGTACCTACATGTCAATCTACCCTAGATTCACCTATGAGAGTCTTCAACTAACTATTGACCAATCCTATCCACTTTGAAAAACAATGTTTGAAAAGAAATGATGCATGGGATGCAAGTGCAAAATAAGAAGGAGTTGGAGAATAGATTTGGAAATAAATTTGAAAAGAAATTGATTTGATTCGAAAGAGATTTGAAATTGGATAGATTTGAAATTGAAAAGTTTTGGAAATTGAAAGTAGAGATTCGAAAATAGAAATTTGAAATTGGAAATTTAAAAATAGATTGGAGATTTGGAAAGATTTTGGAATTTAAAATTTTGAAGATATGGAGGAATTTGAAATTTGAAAGAAGTTATGACCGCACCCATGAGGGTTGCCTACGTATCCTTTTGGAGTAATCAGGTTAGTCGTAGTTTGGACCGGAGTCTGATTGAAAATAGAATGTTTGATTTGAAAAAGAAGTTGAATTGGAATTCGGATTTGATTTGAATTTAGAATAGAGGATTGGAAATTGGAAGTGTTTTGGAAAGATTGAGGTTTAAGAAACCTAGACTTGGGAAAGATGACTTAGCAAAGATTTGACTCGATTTGGAAGGTTTAAGAGATTAGGAAAGGTTGGATTTATGAAATGTTTGAATTAGGAAAGGTTCGATTTAGGAACGTTTTGGAATTAGGAAAGTTTTCAACTTAGGAAAGTTTTGAATTTGGAATGTTTTGAAATAGGGGAGTTTTGGAAAGTTTAGAAAACAAGAAAGTTTTGAAAAGAAGAAAATTTCATCTTAGGAAAGGTTTGAAAAAGGGAAGTTTTCAATTTAGGAAATGTTTGAATTAAGAAAGTTTCAACTTAAGAAAGTTTTGAAGTTTTAGGAAAGTTTAAAGTTTAGAAAGACTTTGAAATTTAGAAAGTCTTAACTTAAGAAAGTTTTGAATTTAGAAAACTTAGAATTTGGAAAGATTTGAAGTTTAGGAAGTTTAAATTTTAGAAAATTTTAGAGTTTGAGTTTTAGAAAATCTCGAGATTAAGAAAGGTTTAAGTTTTGAAAACTTAGGTTTGAAAAGTTAAGATTTGAAAAGAGAGTAGAATTAGGAAAGGGTTGAATTTTAGAATTTTAGGAAAGATTTTTATGTTCAAGTTTGGAAACTTAAGGTTTAGGAAAGGAGAAGTTTAGGAAGGAGTTGAATTAGGAAATATTTGGATTTTAAAATTTAAGGAAAGATTTAAGGTTTAGGTTTAGGAAACTTATGGTTTAGGAAGGAATTGAATTAAGAAAGTTTTGGATTAGGAAGGGATTGGATTTGGTTTCTAAAAGAAAAGATTTGATTTTGTTTCCAAAAACGGAGGACGGGATCTAGTTTCCTAAACGGGGGGATTGGATTTGGCTTCCTAAAGGGAAGATTTGATTTGACAAGGATTTAGAAATGGGATGTTCTAGAAACCCTAAGATTTGAAAGGCTATAGTTTTGACATAGAAAAGAGGTTTTGGAAATGTGTATAATTTAGATGTAGAAAACAAGAGGTTTTGGAAATCTAGGTTTGGGGCAAAGTTTTGAAAATCATGTTTTTGGGAAGAAAATTAGGGTTTCCTAATTGTGAGTTCTAGGGCTTGACTTGAGCTCTAAGGAAAGAGTTTTTGGAAAGTGCATTTTTGAAAACGAAGATTTTGGAAGGAAATCCTAAAGAGGAGTTTCTAGAGGGAAGAGTTTTTGGAAAGTAAATTCGAAGAGAGAGTTTTTGGAAAGAGATTTTAAAGAGAAGGAGTTTTTGGAAAGTGTGTTTTTGGGAATGGAGATTTTTAAAAGGGAATCCTAGGGAGGAGTTTCTAGAAGGGAGATTTTGGAAAGAGAGCTTTTCAGAAAGATTTTTGGAGAGAGTTTTTCTAGAAAAGAGACCTATGGAATGTTTTTGGAAAGTAGACTTTGAAGAGAGCGTTTTGGAAAGGAGTTGAAAAAGGGAGGTCTTGAGAACTAGATTTTTGGAAAGAGTTTTTGAAAACAATTTTGGAAAGAAGAATTTTTAGAAAAGTATATTGAAAGAGATTTTTAGGAAGAGATTTTTGAAAAGAGAGCTTTTTTGGAAAGTGTAAAAGATCTCACTTTCCTAAAGCGATTCTAACCATAAGAAGCCTAGAAGCACTTTAGGAAAGCAGTTTTGAAAATAACAAGATTTGAAAATATGGACTATATTGGTCACTTTGAATGTAACACTTTCCTATAGCAATCCTAGCCATGGAAAAGCTAGAATCACCCTAGGATTGTGATTTTGAAACCACGTTTTGAAAAAGAGATTTTGATGCAATTTTGAAAACAAGTTCGAAAATGATTTTAAAAACGAGTTTGAAAACAAATTTTTGGAAGATGCAAGATCATGATATGCACAATGCAATTTTGGGGTCATGAACATACAAGGCTAAGGCTTCACCACATAATCAAGGGGGCCGAACCCACGTGGTCTCTGGTTAGACTAGAAGAAAGCCCCAGACACGGTGACTCTCCAATAGCCCAATCTTACACATGGACCGGGAATCCCCTTATTTCAAGCATGCAAAGAAAAGGGGGGAAAGAGATGGGAGATTAAAATAGAGAAAACCCAAGTGGGTTAGGAGAGAGAAGAGAGAGGGGGGAAGTGCGGAAATTTAAATGGAGAACCTACCTTGTATCTTGTTTATTTTGTGCGCCTTGCTTTCTTCAGTCTTCGGTCTTCGTCTTGATCTTCGTCTTCAATCTTCAAGAGTTGTCTTCAAGCTTCAAACTTCAGATTGCAACTCTTCAAGTCTTTGAAGGAGGGTTGAAGGCTAGTGTATGAATGTATGGGGATGTATAGGAGTGTATATGAGGCTAGGGTTCGTGTATGGTAGCTAAGGTTTGGAAAACCTAAGGAGGCTAGAGTTTAGGGAGTGTTCGAGCTCTGTATATCGAATTATATGATTTTTAAACTGAGTTGACGGATCCTTTTCACACTGGAAGAGGCTCTGTATTTATAGAGGTTAGACAACACTGGCACCTGTTGCAGTGGCGCCAGGCCAGAATTTACACTGGCGCCACTCCAGGCCAATTTTTGGCTTGGCGCCACTATTAGTGGTGCCAACCATTTAGGAAATATTTAAGCTCTACAAGCAACGTATCTTTGACTAGATTTGGGCGCCTGTACTAGTGACTACCATGCAATTTTTAGCCTAGCTTCACTAGGAGTGACTCCGGAAAGTCCGGGAATGATTTGAAGGAGCCGGAATGACCCGAAAGGCCGAAAAAGAGCAGGAACACTTAAAATAGTGTCCTGGAGGTATTTGACTTGAGAAATGAGGTTAAGATGGGTTGGAAAAGTTGACCGGGCCTTTAGGGGCAAAACGGTCAATCGGATCGGGAAACTGCCGAGACAAACTCGAACTGTCCCGGAAGAAGACTTGGGATCTGGAAACATTATTCAGAATGTTTCCAGAGGTTGCCGGTTTGATTCCCAAAGCCGGCGTGGTTGGAAAAAGAGATCGGCCCACCAGGGGCAAAACGGTCATTTTTGTACCGGGTTTGCCGGAACTGACTCGGAATGATCCAGAAAGATAAAGGAAGATTGAGAATACTATAAAAAGCAGTCTCAGAAGGTTACTGGTTTGATACCCAGAGCCGGTGAGGTCGAAAAAGGAGACCGGCCCACTAGGGGCAAAACGGTCATTTTGTACCGGTTGGCCAGAACTGACTCAGAATGATCCGGAAAAGTAAAGGAAGGTTGAGAATACTATAAGAAGTAATCTCAGAGGGTTACCGGTTTGATACCCATAGCCGGTGTGGTTCCCTAGGCATTCAGATGCCTAGGGGCAAAATAGTCATCTTGACCGAAAAGTCTCGAAAAAGGTCCAAAGGGCAGTTTGGTCATTTTTCACCGAAGTGGGCTAACAGACACTGGTGTTGACCTAGGTTTTGAGTGTTTTCACCACTTTGACAGTGGTCGTCGTGACACAGGGGTTTGTTGGCAATTCCCTATATCGACCTATTTGTGAGTATTTTTGCTACTCTAACGGTTGTGATATTTACGAGTATTTTCGCTACTCGGACTATCTCGAGGAATAAACTGTCTCGAGAGAGGGATTGGAAAGGAGACTTACTATCTTCGAAAAGACGTGCCTAGATTGGAACCGTCTCAAGGAATAAACTGTCTCAAGAGAGGGGTTGGAAAGGGGACTTACCGTCTTCGAAAAGATGTGCCTGATTGGAACCGTCTCGAGGAATAAACTGTCTCGAGAGAGGGATTGGAAAGGGGACTTACCATCTTCGAAAAGACGTGCCTGATTGGAACCGTCTCGAGGAATAAACTATCCCGAGAGAGGGATTGGAAAGGGGACTTACCGTCTTCGAAAAGACGCGCCTGATTGGAATAGATTTACAGTCTCGAGGAATCAACTGTCTCGAGAGAGGGGTTAGAGTCGGAAAGGAAAGGATGATGCCCCTAAGGGCATTTTGGTCATTTTGCCTCTATTTGGGCCTAACAGGCCCGCGAAGCGATGAACACACGGGATTTGGACTTAAAGAGTTGGTTTCATTTGGAATACGCCCACAGTGACTTGAAAACAAGTCTGGACGGAGTGTAGACTGCCGAGCGGTCAAAAATGGGGTGCTTACATTTGTCAAATTTGATTTTAGGAAGATCTTTGACCAAATCATTTTTAGAAATCTTCGAAAGTATGCTCATGCTAATGTGACCAAGTCTTCTATGCCACAACTAACTTTCATCATCATTCATAGCAACAAGGCACTCAACTTTGCAAAGAGATAAGACATTTAGATCAAATATATATATATATATATATTGCCTTGCCTATGCCTAGTAAGAATTGTCTTGTTACTATTGATATCACCTACATCATATTTTGAGGATTTAAATACAACTTTACATCTCTTGTCATATAAGTGACTTATGCTCTAAAGATTATGTTTGAGTCTTTTAATAAGTAAAACATTCTCAATAGAAGTAGAAGAATTTTTACCAATATTACTTATACCAATGATCTTCCATTTGCTATTGTCTCCAAATGTGATAAATCCTTCATCCTTTGATAAGAGAGAAGTGAATTGAACTTCATCTCCCGTCATGTGTCGTGAGCATCCACTATCCAAGTACCAATGGTCCTTCTTGGATTTAGCTTGAAGACATACCTACAAAATAGTTCACTTAACCTTAAATACCCAAACAATCTTGGATCCTTGTGGGTTAGTTCTCAATGGCCTTCTTGTAACCCATGCATTGTTAGGAGCATTTGATCTTTGCATGGCATAGCATCTATTAGCATTGTGTTCTTTTTGACAATAAAAACATGAAACCTATGTTTCTGTAGAGGAAATAAATCTTGCTTTTGAAGGGGATTAAATCCAAGCCCAACTTTATCAAGAGAGCATTTTTGTTTTCCAAGAATAGCATCCAATTTATCTTTTTCATTGACACATCGAAAAAGAGATGTTTCTAAGCGTTTAACTTTTTCTCTCAAAACGCAATTTTCTTTAACCTTTTCTTTTTAAAAAGTGGAATCCTTTGAAATAGAACTTTTCTTACTTCTTCTTTTAAAACACAAATTTCATTTTTTAATTCTCTATTTTTCTTTTGTAAATCCTCACTCTCTCCGGTTAGTGTAGAGACCATCTTTTTTAGAAGATTATTTTTTATTCCTATCTTTTTTAATTCAACAATCAAGTCATCAAATGCATCTTGTAGTTCATTAACGTAAATTGATAAGGATTAGGAGATTATACCTCACTTTCTTCTTCATGAGTCATGAGACATAAATTAGCCACTTTCTAAGGTTCGGTTTTCTCTTTGGAGGCAAATTCCTCATCATCACTCCAAGTGATAACAACCATTGCCTTTCTTGCTCTGTATTTCCTTCCTTTCTTTTGAGTATGGGGCAGTCAACTCTTATATAGCTTGGCTTCTTGCATTCGAAGCATATTATTGTTGATTCTTTGCTAGAATCTCCTTTAGTTTCTTGCTTCTTTCCACTTCTCCATTTTCTCTTCATAAACATTTTGAATTTTCTTATGATAAGAGTAATGTCTTCATCATCCTCATCACTTGCTGATTCATCTTATTGAGTGGTGGACTTAAATACCACTGATTTCTTTTTCTTATCATCATCTTCTTAGGCATGTTGCCTTTGAGTGAGCTCATATGTCATAAGAGAGCCCAAGAGTTCTTCAAGAGGCAAGGTATTAAGGTCCTTAGCTTCTTGAATGACGGTGAACTTGGCTTTCTAAGTCATTGGCAATGATCTTAGAAGCTTCCTAACTTGTTCACTGTTAAGATAAACGTTTCCAAGAGACTTTAAGCCATTAACAATGTCAGTGAATCTTGTAACATATTAGTAATGGACTCATCATATTTCATCCTAACCAATTCATAGTTATGCACCAAAATATTGATTTTGGACTCCTTGACTTGATTGGTACCCTCATGAGTTACCTCAAGTCTATCCCATATTTTCTTAGTTGATTCACAAGTAGAAATGCGATTGAATTCATTAGGATCAAGAGCATAATATAAAATATGCATGGCTTTAGCATTAGATTACAAAAGCTTCAAATTATCTTCATTTCATTCAGATTCGGATTTAGGAACTTCTACTCTTTCAACATTTTTTGTAGGAGTTTTGGGACGATTTACAATAATTCTCCATAACTCATAATCAACAGATTGTATATATTTTATATATATAGGAGGTCTATTAGTGGATTGACCCTCACTTGGAGAGCTTTCACAATTGGTTGCCATAGATCAATTCTTAGAGTGTTAAGCCAAAAAAAAAGGAATACAAGCTCTAATACCAATTGTTAGCCCAAAAAGCAACCCAAAGGGGGGGTGAATTAGGTCTTTTAAAACTAATTGCAGTTAAGACTAATTAAAATTAATCAAAGCAATGTAATAGTAATTAATGATTTATGCAATGCAATATAATCAAGTAAGAAATGAAAGCAAAGCACAAAATGAGACACTAAGAATTACCAAGGTTCAATCACAACTTGTGGTCTATGTCCTCATCCCAAGATCCTCTTGAAGTCTTCTTCCACTATGCAATATCCAATTACAAGATGGAGGCTAATTGAAGTGCCTAACTCACTCTCCTTGAAGCTTGTACCCAAGCTTCAATGTCTCAAGAATTTTGTCCAAGATTTCTCAAACTTAAACAAGTGGTTTTTCTTAAACTAGAGAACACTCAAATTTTAACTCACAAGTGTATAGAAAATATACAATTGAAGTACACACTCTCTATGAAGAGTAAATGAGAATTGAATAGCTCACTAAATGTCAACCCTTGAGGACAAAGAGAATATTCTGATGTGTAAGGGATGTTCAGCTTAAGATCATCAAATTTTGGATGAATATTGTGTGTCTTGTCAATAAATGTGTTTGGAATCTTTTATATAAACCCCTTTATCAATTTGAGCTGTTGGAAGTGGTTGGGGCTTCATTTAATGCGAGATCAGACCAATATAACGTTTAAAAATATAGCCGTTAGACTAAGGTGTTGACACTTATACTCCATGTGTTGACATATCATGCTATTATTTGGTCAGTGGCTTGCATGTGTCGACACCTCAAGACCATGTGTCGACACATCATGCTTGTCCGTGGTCACTGCCTTCTATGTGTAGACACTTCAAGACCATGTGTCGACACCTGCACTTACATGCCTTAAGTCATGCCCTCTGTCTTCATGTATCGACACCTTGAATCCATGTGTCGACACTTACTGTGTATTCTTCAAGTCTTGCTTTCTAGTTTCATGTGTCGACTCCTTGAACTCAAATATTATTTTCTATGTTTTTCTTAGCCAATTTTCTTCAAATGTTTCAAATTCTTCAAGGGGTGTTCACTTTGGGGTATCAAGAAACTCTTAAATGATCTTCAATCAAGTGTAGTTACTTGAAGAAGCTCCAACTTAATTTTGGATAGAATTTTTTCTTATTGGTCAAACTTGAACAACCTTTGATGCCTTCAAGACCATCTTCTTGAATCTTTAATGTATCTTCTAAAAGCTTGATGATTTCTTCTTTAAGTGCCTTCAATCTCTTCAAAATCAATTCATTGGATTGATATTTGAATAGATGTCATTCTTCTTCATTTCTCATTCTTAGCTTGTTGTGCATAAGTTTTCTTATTATGTCATAATCTTTGATATACAAAAAGTTATTAAATCTTTGATTTATTCCTTATTTTTCTACACACTAAATAAAGGCATTAGAAAACTAACATAAGGTTTGATTATCATCAAAATCAAGGCACTAAGTCAACAAAGTGTACTTGCTAGTGCACGCTTATAGAAAGCGACAGTTGAATCCTGGGAGGTAGTCTGTTTTATCCTGTTTATTGGGTCAAGTACGTAGAGAGGCGCAATTTATTCTTAAGGACTGTTAGAATAATTGGAAAGAGAGGAGACAAATAGGGATGGTAGTGGATCGGGGCAGGGCGGGGATTAGCACCTCCATCCCCGCATCCACCTATGAAATCCACATCCGTAACCGTACGGGTATTTTATTGGAGGTCCATCCCCGCTCCGCGGTTGCAATCTTCCGTCCACCCTCGCCTCCACACCCGCCCCCGCCTTGTACTTGCCAAGCCCAATTTAAAGACCAAGTGACTGCAAATCAACTCATATTCAAACTATCCCCTCAAAAAAACAAGAATTCAACATTTAAATCAATTTTCTAGCATTCAAATCCAGTAATTCTGGAATAAATCCAAGAACTTCAAATTAAATAAACAAGAATCAAGCAATAGTTGAAAAAATCCAAGAAATTCAAATTAGCATTACAACCAGTACACTTAAATCTACAACAGAATAAAAAAAGATGCTAACATGTGTTGACAAGCATCCTAAACATTTGAGAGAAGCCAATTGCCGCGTAGCATTCAATCATGTTGTAAATCTACAACAAAAACAAAAAAGAAACAAATTACAACCAGCAAGCTTAAATCAACAATCTGGTTTCAACTTGATTAATCAATTTACAATCCATCAAGACTTAGACAAATTTAATGACCAGCCCTTATTTTGACACCAACACTCAAGAATTGATTTCAAATCCCTAGTAGTAGGTGCCAAGAGGAGAACTTTCGATGAAGGTCACTTCTAGATCAAAAAAGAGCTTATGCAATAACAGAACTCCAATACATAAGCAGCTAAATGGGACTCAAATATCACCTTTGATAGTACCCAAGCCTAAGTATTCTATATTGTCTTCGCATGTATATAAGAAAAGTAAGGTTTTTTCAAGAAAATGAACCATAAACCAGCAATATCAAATTTTGGAATGAAGCAAATAGCATCACTCCTCCATTGGGTTATGCTATGCCAAACCAGCAATCTCATTTTTTTATCTTTAAATTTTTCATAAAGATTTAAAAATAAAATAAATAACTATAAATTAGAAATTAAGAAAGCCACAAGAACTTCTATATTTCTAAACGTTATAATTCCATGGAACAGGATGCTAAAATTAGGCAGGATGCCATACCATGTATGCATAAATCCAAGAAAGTGTTCCCTAGTGAACATGGAAACAGTGAAAGCTGTAAGGCCAAGACACATGCAGATTCTCTTTTTCACTCAAATCGTTATTTAAAGATGAACAAATTTAAAAGAAAAAAGAAAAAAAAACAAAAAGAAACATACCGCTCCAATATGATGCTTAATAGGAAAAGACCTAGCAGCTTCCTTAAGCCATCTATTAACTAGCCCCAAAATAAATGATTAGATATTTCCAGCCCCGAATTTGTATATTATAGCTAATGATATACAGAAGTAAATGATTAGAAATTTCCATAAGTGTGGGTGAGACTTGAGAGGGAAGAAGAGGGCGAGACTTGAGATGAGATAGAGATTACCTTGGTCGTCTTCTTCTTCTTCCTCCTCCGATTGAAATCGCCAATGTGGGAGGCCTGAGGGCCTCTCTCTCTTTCACGTAGACGCGGCAGCACTACCTACGACAAAAGAGAAGGGCTGAAGGCTGAGAAAGTGAAAAGCCCTAGCCCCTTTATCATTTTTAGATTTAAAAATTTTATTACTTATAGCTGGCAATCGCTAATTACACTAATGCCCCTAACGGGTATGGCGGGGCGGGGGAGAATCTAAGTCCGTCCCCACCTTCATGCCCGTATGGGTTTAGACTAACACCTCCATTCCCACCTCCATCCCCGTTTTGAATTCTCCATACCCTCCCTAAACAGGGCGGGTTCAGTCGGATCTCTACCTTTCTCTGGTCCACTGCCATCCCTAGAGACAAAGATAGAAGAAGAAAAAGCTCTAGAGATAAAAACAAAATCTATGTATCGTAATGTATTATATTATATTATATTAATGGGATGAATTACATTGAGAGAGCACATCTATATATAGGTCAAAGAGAAGTAGGGAACAAATAATGAAAAATAAGAAACTAAACCTATAGGGTGACTAGCACATAAGGAAACTAAATAAGTAAGAAATTGTAGAATTAAGAAACTATATCAATACGGTTTAACATCATCTCCTCTTAAACTCAAGTAGGTAAGATGAAGACCAAATTGAGTTTGGAAATGATGTCAAAAGATATCCTAAAAACAAACACGAACAATGCAACGAACAGTTTAACATGCCAAGAGAATTTCAAAGATGAGAGAGGAGCCAAGGGTCCAAAGATGCTCAGGCGAGAGAGGAGTTAGATGATCTAAAGAGGCTTAGTGATTAGACACACAAGGTGTATAGAAAAGAACTGCGCTATGTGTGGGCATATGACAAAGTAAGGTTGTTTTCAGCAAGAGTGATGGTTGATGGGCTCATTGATTGGAAACCAGAGTTTTGATGCTTGAAATAGACGTGTACTAAGATAAATGAATGGCTCAGTGATAGGGAGCCAAAAATTGACACGTGAATGCGCACTGAAATGGATGAAGGGCTTAGTGATGAAAGCCAAGTAACAAGTGCTTGAGATAGATGCTGCATTATATCGCCAAATCTCAAATTTTCATATATAAATGTAACTAATATATCTCATTCGTAAAGGATTTCCCCATAATGGCCCTGAATAATTGCTCCTGGAGTGGCCAAATAGGGCTTAGCTGATCATATTACTACAGAGTTAACTTGACACAATTTTTGGTGTGGTCCGTTTTGGCTATACATACATTTTCATAAATAAACTATCCAAGACTCATTTTTGTACATATCTTTTCACAATAAGATAATGAAGGGCTTGTTGATTGGGAGCCTTGAGATAAATGGCTCAAAAACGAGCATTGAGCTGAGAAGCTCTAAAAAGAGCTATGAGGCAACTCTAAAGCGAGTGCAAGGCAGCAACTCTAAAGTGAGTGCGAGACAAAAACTTTGAGAGGATTTGAAATGACCTTGAAGGCTGACACTATGCATGTGCAATAGAAGATAATAGGGTGCATGAGGAAAGCACATAGAAAGAAAGGTGCTCGTGATGTAGAAGAGACAACGACAAAGAGATCACTGGTGGAGTGCATGGCAGCCAAGTTGTGAGGAGGGTTTTGATGATCAAAGAGGGTTTCCACGTGAGACAACAAGATTGTTTGCGAAAGGTTGGTGCTTGATGGCTTTTACAAAAGGCCACAGATCGGTGACTCTGATATCATGTTAGAATAATTAGAAAGAGAGACAAAGAGATAAGAAGAAGCCTTCGATATAAACAAAATCTCTGTATTGTAATACATTATATAAATATTGATGTGATGAACTACATTGAGAGAACATCCTTACATACATGTCAAAAAAGAGTGATGAACAAGTAATAGAAAATTAAAAAAAAAAAAAAACTAAGTCCATAAGTAGTGGTGGATACAAGCGAGGGCGGGTGGGGGCCGCGCCCCCCCCCCCCCCCCCCCAAAAAAAAAAAACTCCTAAATTTCTCTTTACCCCTATAGTTTTTTAGATATTTATAATAAGAAATAGTGTAAAGGCCCCCAAAATTCAAAAATTTTACCTTAGTCAAGTCTCCATAGAAATTCAAAAATTTTACCTTGTTGCCCTAATCAAAAATCATGCGTCCGCCACCATCTATAAGATAACTAGTACATACGAAAAAGTTTAACAATGACAATGACTAATAAACTACATATCTCTGTTGATAAGTGCCTTCTATATTTGTAGAGTTTTATTTATTCTAATTATTTTCTGGTAGCATCTTGCTCCCTCTATTTTCTAACAAAAGAAACAGAACAGAACGGCATAAAGATTGAAAAGTAATAAAGGTTAGAAACAGAACATAAACAGAGACCCTTTTGTTTTTATTTTATGTTTTTTTATGGGAATAGGAAGTTTAAAGAATAAAATATGCGTACACTAGTCGATTGTCACTTTGTTTCGTTCAAATAATAGTTCAATCAGAATGGGCTACAACAGTGCTTTGATAGGCCCATCTTGCAGACAACAAACATATATAATTATGCAAAAGTATTATTGGATAATATTTAATCAAAATATAACGAAAAGGTCAATAGTACTTTGGCAAAATAGTATTAGTATACAATTCTATATCCAAAAATACGAACAGATAAAATATGTAACATACCATAAGATTAGAGTTTAATACCTATTTTACGTCATACATGTTAAATATTACTTTCCTTCCGGAAAAAAAATCTTATATTGTTTTTATATTATACATGTCAAACACTAGCTACCCACACTCTAGTAATTCTTTAACGTGATGGTGGGTTTGGTAAAACTTTGTTGTAGAACTAACTTAAAATATTACTCCCCCTTTTGAATAAAAAAAATAAAATAAAATTCTAATACTGTTTATAATACATGTGATCAAAACCAGCTACCCAAACTATAGCTATTAATCCACTATCAATGCATGTGATGGGGTGGGTTAGGTAAAACTTTGTTGTAGAAGTAACCGGACAAGTTGACAGTGACGAACATGAGTAAATATTGGTTACAATTGTCAAATCACGTCAATATATTGATGTAATACAACTAGTCAATAAATTAGAGTCACATAATCATACAAATCATAATCACCAAGAATATTGAATTTAAAATTTAATTTTTTTTTGTCTAAAACAAGATGATATTATGATGATTAAGATTTAACATACTAGTACGACTACGAATTGTTATCCCGTTGTACCATATTAATGTGAATGTATTAGTTACAACTCTTGTATCCAATATTTTCTGGATAAAAGGCTCATCATTTAGTTAAAGTAGTATTAATGATTTGCTACTTATCCAAAAAAAAAAATAAAAAGTTTTGATTTTGCATACTTTTCCCATGATATATAAGAATGTGTAAACTATTTCTTTAGGCACCATGTGATGAGTCTAAAAAAAAACTTAATATACAGTGGCATTTAGTGCTCAAGATCTGCAGCTTTCACAAATAGGACAGGATCACAGAGATGAAAAAAATGAAATTCTAGAATTTATGCATTGAAATGTCCCCATAAACCGAAGGGCGGTGTTCTCTCTCGCTCTCTCTCCTTTGCTTACATTTTTTTTCCTTCTATTTTGAATGGCTGCTACAAATGCAAAAAAGGATGAACTGCAATATCCATTGGTTCAAGGTCTTGAAAAACTTTTATTCCAGACCATACCCGAGCAGACCCTAATGAGAAGCTAATGCTGTTGATGGTCCTGGTCTTATAATCTCTGTTGTCTTCAAATAGTGATTTGGTTATTCATCTACTCCTCCCAACCAAACTCTTGAAAAGTGAACAAAAAGTGGCATAACATCACCTAAACCATGTTATTAATTACCATCACTAACCAATTATTAGCCTGTAACCCTCTCAACTGCACTGAAAGCATCTCTCTATCAAGGTAGCAATAACTAAAAGAGACATAGGACCCCAGTGACCCAGGTCAAATAATAAGAAGGGAAGGAAAACTTCATAGATCCTCTACATATACATATATTTATATATATATACATATCTTCTTTTTTTTTATGAAGTTTTGACTTAAACAAAAATTATAAGAAAAATAAAATGATAGAAAATAGTACTAGTCAACTCTACTAATATATATATATATTTATGTATCCGCCGTGAATTTCATGTGAAGTAAAATTCATACTTTGTTCTAGTACGAGAAGCTTATTCACTAACCCACAACTGATTTTCATAATATCATTTGACACAATTTTACCAATTGTAAGATACTAATGCAAAATACAATTGTATTTATTTTTTTTTTTTTTTGCCGAGTAATATAATGGTAGTCATAAGGCCATAAACTATTTAAATTTAAAAATAGAAAATAACCTTACAGTCACACCTTCGGTCCTTAGATTCTTTTTATTTTTTCTTCCCAACAATTTTTTTCTGTGAATTTCTTTTCAAAATTTTTCTGTCTTGCTGAATCAAGAAGAGTGCAAGTAATATATGCATTTTTTTATTTTGTTTATTTGTTCCTGATTTGCTCTCGATGTTCATTGAACTCTGATTCCCTTCTATACAAATTCAGTAAGGATATTTAGATGCACATATGTGGTAAGGATACATGTAAATAACTCCCTTAAGAGATGCGATAGGTAAATATACTCCGTAAAGATAATTATATATATATATATGATAAGCAACTCTTTTAAGATGAAGCGAAGTGTCAATGTTATGGGAAATGAGGTACTATAGCTAAAATTACACATTACCCACTTTTCTGGCTTAAGAGTATGATTGATTTTAGGACTAATACTAGAGCTACAAGTTTTTTTTTTTTTTTTTTTTTAGATTATCATCAAGGATATACACAAGGTGATAGAATCCACATTATCTAATACATGTGAAATTCGCTTACTTGTGTTTATCCCTGATAATAAAAAAAATTCATAAAAAAATTATCAACAGCATGATGTGTTTGACTGAAAGTCATTCACTTTAAAATAAAATATCCATAATGATGATTCTAATTACAAAAATGTCATTACTACATCGGTGGAATTTTTTGTAAAAATTTTATGAAAGAATAGTATTTTTCTTAACTTTGTAGTAGCATTGCTTCCAACCTAAACAAATTAATTATATGCTTTCATGAGGTCTCAAGTTCAATGTCTGGTCATTTCTTATTATGACCAAATATCATTTATATAATACATAAAGTTTATATAAACACTGCATGAGCTCGAGAGAGTGAACGGTGAACACTTGGACAGCCTGTACACAGACAAAAAAAAAAAAAAAATTTTCATGCTTTCATATCTACCAAAACCCACAGTAGAACCACAACAATCCATTCATTGAGTGTCACATTCATTCAGCCTTGTTCGAAGAATATATATACTGAAGAGGTTTCTCACGTCATTGTCAAGTTATAACAAACTAAATGATAAGAGCCAGAGGGTTAATTACCAACTCACAGGACTTTAGTTCACTGGCTTCCAATCCAAAATCCATTTTTGACCCACTTCGCAAACCACAGTTAATCTTTTAACCAAATCTAAACCAACCTCACAACACACCATTTTCCTCTCTTCTTTATCTTGCAACCAAGAAAAACAAGAAGAGATCTCAAGTCACAGCCATGGAAACTAGTTCCACCATTAATGAGAAATGGAAGCTTTGTGCATTTGCTAGCTTCATTGGCTGCTTCATCCTAACTCTATGTGTTAACAACAGCCACAACAGTGTTAGGCTCTTGGCTTTCCGAAACATTACGATAGCGATAACATCGTCGGCGAATTCTAAAAATGCGTTCTTGGAACCATCAAGCTTCATTGAAAATGGGAAACCCATGAACAAAACAGAAGGTAACTGCAATATCTTCGATGGAAGATGGGTTTATAAGCCAATGGAAAACCCACTATACAATGAGTTTCAGTGTCCATTCCTTGGTGATCAAGTAAGCTGCCGGAGGAATGGACGGCCCGATTTCGGCTACGAGGGTTGGAGTTGGGAAGCCAAGGACTGTGAGATTCCAAGGTATAGCTTTAATATATGTGTTATGAACTTCATGTTCTTCTTGTGATTATATAGTTGAAAGTGGACATGGAAATTAAAGGTAGGTTTGTCTAATAGGTTTAATGGCAAAGAGATGTTAGAGAGACTTAGAGGGAAGAGAGTGATCATAGTTGGAGACTCTCTCAACAGAAACCAATGGGAGTCTCTTGCTTGCCTCCTCTATTCTGTTATTCCATCCTCAAGAGCCCATGTAGATGTGCAAGGTGGTGCTTACAAAGTCTTCAGAGCACAGGTGACAAATCAGTTTCATTTCCATAATTTTCTCTCTCCACTTCTACTTATCTCTCTTCCTTTTCAGGGCCTTACATGCCATGAATGTTAGAATTCTCATCAATATAATATATATATGACATATAGTTACAACCTTCATATATAAGGAATTTTGTGGGTGTTAATTACAGGACTATAACTGTACTGTGGAATTCCACTGGGGCCCATTTCTGGTGCAACTAGATACAAACCAAGCCAATGGCAGTAATGTTCTAAGGCTAGACAAACTTGTGGCCTCAGCTCAGTATTGGCGAGGTGCTGATATCATGTTATTTAACACCGGTCACTGGTGGGTGCACAGCGGCAAGTTTAGGGCGTAAGTTCTGTGTATTTAGTTCAGTAACTTAGCCTGTTTGATTACCGTCTCCTTTTTGTTTTTCGTATTCTCAGAAATAATAATAATAATAATAATAATAATAATAATAATAATAGTAACAAAATCATAAAAAACACAATCATTTTCAATTTTTGAAAAAATATGACTCTGGAAACTCAAAATACACTTTTTTATTAATTCCTAAAACAGGATGTTGTTTTAAAAAAATTTCTGAAAACCAAGTTTTGAAATCGGTTTACCGAGATGTTCGGCAAAATTCAAAAAACAAAAATAGAAAAAGTAAGCAAATGGGATTTAAGGTTCGTGAATTCCAAGCAATATTGTATTTCATGACATGTTTGTCTAATTAAAGGGGAAATTTTGCAGGTGGGACTCGTTCCGATACAGGGGAAAAAAGGTCAAAGAGATGGCTGTAGAATCAGCACTGGAGATGGCCATGAAAACTTGGGCAGAATGGATCGACCGCAACGTCGACTCAACCAAAACAAGTGTGTTCTTCAGGAGCATTTCTCCAGAACACAAAAGGCAGCATTGGTGCTACAATGTGACACAACCCATCACGGATGAGTCCTACACAGCATCATTTCCGAAGCCTGTGATAGAGGTTGTCGAGAGGACAATCAGAGGGATGAGAACTCGTGTTATGTACTTGAACATCACGAAGCTATCGGAATACCGGAGAGATGCACATCCGGCAGGGTATGCAACAAAGAAAGGAAAGCTACTGATAAAGAAGCAACAAAAGCAACCGGAGCCACTTGCCGATTGCAGCCACTGGTGCCTGCCCGGACTACCAGATACTTGGAACAGGCTATTGTATGCACTTTTGGTCTTTAACCCCTCTGGAGACACTGATAGCTCTTCACATCCGGTGGTGTGATCCTTTGGTTTCTTGCAATAGGGAAATTTTAGAAGTGTTTTGGTTGTTTAAGAAAACACATAATATATATCCCACAATTGAATTGCTTTACTAGAGCAGTTTTGGCGGCCAGAACGATTTCAGTTCGACTTCCAACCAACATGCCAAGCCAGAAATCTTACCTTTATGAAGTTAAATGACAATTTTCACCAAATACCCTGATGCTAACTCAGTAGAAACAGATGCAACTCGAACCGGGATTCAAAGCTGAAAATAAATGAATGGATTCACCTCTACCCAACTGTTTTTGCCACAATCTTCAGGTTCTGCCAGGATCCAAAAAGAAGAAATTCAAGCATCTACCCGATGTTCACATATGTACAAACACAACCTGGAAAATATTCACTTTTAGCTTCAACCAAATGGACCAACAAAAGCAAGAGAAATCCCAAATAAGAAAATAAACTTCATATATGAAAAAAGAGCAGAACATTAATCGTGAATATAAATTATAAATTATTGATTAGTTAAACCACTAAAATGTGGGCTATTTTGCTATTTTACACCCTTCACTCCGATTGTTCTGAAGGAATAACTAACAGCTGCCATTGTTGACATCCAGCAGAATATCTTTATCCACTTTATCTTCAAGGGGTGGGCAGTAGATGTAGTTAAGTGGAATGCTTATTTACAAAGGCCTTCTCAAATAGCTGTACCTAGAGAAGCTCCCACTCAGATTCACAAATGCCACGAGGTGGCGATTTTTCTATGTCTACATCCATGGTAAATGTAGGCATCAACCTCTCTGCACTTTCTTGGTTTGATCCTGCATCCATGTCTCTGTGTTGTAATGCAAGCTGCTTATATTCCTGCTTCCTTGCTGACCACTTTGACGAGAATGCTTTCTGAATCTTTTTCTACAAGGAAAATTTGGTTAATGTCAATGACGAGAGAGAGAGAGAGAGAGAGAGAAGAGAGAGAGAGAGAGAGAGAGAGAGAGAGAGAGAGAGAGAGAGGGTACCTTGTACGACTTAGGTTTATCTTTCCTGTGAGCAACAAGGGAAAATTTTTCTCCGTCCACTAATACACAAGTTTCCACCAGCTTTGAATTGTCAAATTGTTCAATAGTTTCCATCCCTCGCAATTATAACGTCGTCATTCTCAATCACACCCAAATTACAGTCACCTGCTCTCCCTATAGAGATTCACCAACATCAGTTAAACACTCACAAAATTAACAATAGGCAACATCACAAGCAGTACCACATATATTGTGTTAGAGAGAAAATTATGATTTCCACGGATTTTGAGAATAAATATGGAATAATTTAGGAGATTTTCTTTCCACTCTTTTTCCTATTCAAAGATCAGCCCTTTCTCAGTCAATAGATTACAGATGCGTTATTTCCCGTGGAAGATAATTGCATTATTATCTACATGATGTTGCAATAAGTCCTTTTCAGTTCTCAGTTTTCATGTCTCGTTTGGAATTCATGTTTTGTTCACATAGTCAGTAAGATCTTCAAATGATGCCACCTCAATTTTCTTAGATTCAATCAGTGGTGATGGTTCTTTCGATACAAACTCCATTCAAACAATGTGTTGCACCTTCAAATCCCACAGAAAATAACATGGAATTATTCCATTCTAAGGAAATCCAAACAAACCCTAAATTTAACACCTAAATACTGTCCACATTCAAAATTGAAAAAGACAAAAAATTTCAAGACTACCCAGATATTAACAGGTTGGATGAAAACACATGTATCTGTAGTGCAGAATTCCTATTGCAATCAGAACAATGGAAAATCAACCTTCGTTGGAAGAAAAATGAGTTGACTGGTTCTTTGATTGCATTCCCTAGCGAATCGAAAGGACTGAGTACTTCAATTCTTTTTGTTGGCCTTGTTCAACCAACTGAATTTCAGTCATGGAACCTGTTCCAGAGACTGCTAGAAGCGCTTCAACAAACTGAATTTCAGTCATGGAACCTATTCCAGAGACTGCTAGAAGTGCCATGAGCCAGTGCCCATCCTACTAACAATCCTAAGATGGAGTGGCAAAGCTAGTAATTCCCCCCTTTCTGAAGTTGTATTTTGAACATGTAGACAACTTGCTAGATTTGCGTTCAGGTCATTTCTATTGTATCAATATAGTGTTACTTCAACTATACTAGTACTAGTGCACCACCCAGAACTAGTATACCATAACCGAGTGGCATTTTGATCAGCAGAAATAGGGGATTCCAGTTAGTTTCAGAAAATATTTTGGTCCCATTTCCCAGGTCAGATATACAATTCTTTCATTAGTAATCTCTATTATGCTCCCCACAGAAAAATTCACAATAATGCAAACTCGTCAAACTCATTTTTGTATTTCCATTAACAAAAGAGAGAAGATTCATATCATGAATTCACAAAACATCAATACCTGTAGGGGACAAACAGTCATCACTAGCAGATTCAGTGTACTGTGGATCGCCATTAATGTATGACCCTATCAAAGAAACCACTCCACTTTTTGTACATGTGCCTACAGTTGCCAAAAGCAGGAAATTACCATACAGCAGCTAAAGGAAGTGTAACTAAAACAAAATGCCTGAAGGAAATAATCATCATTTTGTTCTGCTGATAACACATCACCATTAGAGGAAGTACGTCTCAGTTTTGCTTCTTTCTTCGCACCTGATTCAACAAGTAAAATCATATCGGATGCCAGAGTATCAATTGAAGCATCAGCCATAGACACTGCTGAGCCAGTAATTTTCACTCCACTAGAATCACATCCAGTTACGTCAACTGCATCTGGGCATGATATCAAAGCAACCTGGTCACACGCTACTTCATAATTCTCCCTTATTTCACGGCACGACGACACCCTGCTCAAATCTTCTGACAGGGGAGTAATAGACCGTGACATTTCTGATGGCAGATGATTGTTCCTTCTAGATTTTCTTTTGATAGTCACATTTGAATGTTCGTGGGTACCTCTATCCTTATTTTGTTCCAAACAAAACTCCAAGCCTGCTCCTTTGACCAAGCCCACAGAATTTGGTTGAAAATGATCTACCATGTGAAGTCCACTGAAAGATGAGCTATAGCCTGTATTCTTTCCACCAGCAATCACTTTTGAATCCTCAGTAACTTGCTTATTGATCTTTACAGTATCTTTCTTGATGCTTGCTTTTGGTTTCTTATAGATCCCAAAGTCAGCATATGGGTTCAGAGACAAATCAGCAGCAGCTACTTTTACAGGATCTATGGAAGATGGAGGAAGCAAATCTTGCACGACCTCTGAGTAGAATTTTTTGACACTTGCACCAACTGTCTGCACCTGATTTTCAACATATTTAACTGTGTCCTGTCCAAAATATCAATTTGAGTTATGATAAAGAAAAAATTGCCAACTCCAGCAAGTGTCTATGGTCATAGATGCAACTAATAGGCATGTTAGTACAACCATGAGATGAGAATGATATCACTTGAAATACATTCATATCAGAAAAACAGAGTTCCCACAGAGGATCATATTTCACCAATTTTGGGAAAAACAATACAGATGGTAAAGAACCATCTCATGAGTAGAGCATGAAAAGAGAAAATAGTAATAATAGGAGGCTGGCAAGGAGTTTGCTGACAATAGCAGTAGGACTGATAATTGTACTACTACTATTAAAGAACAAATACCAGGCACTGTCGTTGTAGGAAAGCCAGATGCAGCTGCCTACTCATTTTGGGAGTTCAAAAAATAAATAAATAAAATTGACCCTTCAGGAATTCCATTGCAGCCAAAAAGGGACTGGATAGAACCCAGTCTAAGGGAGAAGATCAAGGTCAGATTGTCAAAAATGAGGGAGGGAAATAAGAGGTTTACCTGATACATAACTTCTTCCACCTCCAAGCACATAGCTTCAAACTTTTGATATATATTTCCAACCCAAGTCATACCTTCCAAATCCATAGTGATCATATATTGATTATCCCCAGTGATTTAATTGGACTCCGACTCGAAGATGGAACTACTTCTCTACTGCAGAAATTCAAATGAAACTCTATCACGGTTGCAGGAAATATCAGTTCACTCAACTATATTATCCTAGCTTACATAAATGTCATTTGTAAATAAACTATGACACGGCCAAAGCAAGAAAACCCCAAGTTCTAGAGAAGGAATAGCAAGCCCACGAAATTATAAACAAGACAAAGTAACTGCCCACACCTGCTGCATTTTTAGTTTGTTATTTGTGGAAATAATACACACAATGCCACAGGAAGACAAAAGATAAGCCACACATTAGTTTGAGAAGCAAGATATATGTTTCACATATGCTATCAAATAATTCACTGATCAGCTTCCTTAGAATAACAGAAGTCACACAATAAAAAATCAAATACGAACTTCAAGCAAATCCGAATCTCACCAAAAAACAAAAAAAAAGAAAAAACTGAAGGTTCATAGCTGCACATTAAAGTCATTGTAATTCTAATAGGAAATGAATCATACTGGATCTTGATGTATGTTAGCCAAAAAATCTCAGTTCATGAATTTTATTTGTACAAAACGAAGTGGGGGAAAAAAGAAAAAGAAAAAGAAAAGTCCATTAGGAGTATTGCATACTACGAACATCTTGAGGTATTAGCTTGTGGCAGTATCCAATCAAAATACCATTTTTTTCCCCTTTTCCAAGGTATACAAGAAAGGCACCAAACGAAGTGCTGCTTATGACAAAAGTAAAGCAAAGATAACAAATAAATAAATAAATAAACCCTGTACATCAACTTAAGGACCGAGGTTTTATAAAAAAAAATCCAGAAAGCTTTTGTGGGTCAGACTAGACTTTTCTGAAATCCGTATATACGATAGGCTCTCATTATGCGAGTAGGCTCCTGTACTCTAAGAAGCATGGACACTACTAAGAAGGTGTCGTATCCGTGTTGAAAAATGTGTCGGATATGACACTCGTTGGACACTCTTCCAACACGTGTTCAAAATGTCCAAACTTATCCTATTATTTTTAAAAAAATTTGAACGGGACACGCGAACACGTGAGGGACACATGTCCATCACTTAAACACATAGGAAACATGCTGCGAGTTTATAGAAAGTACCTTAAGATCCAATTAAAAAATATAAAAAAAATGTGGATTTATATCTAATTTGATGTTTAAGCGATGGAATACATGGTTCTAATTTTAATGTTATCTTGCAATTTTTATTATCTTTGAGTAAAATGTTTGTATATGTGATATTTATAAAATATACATTTTTTTGTGTCCCTACCATGTTGCGTCCTGCATTTTATAAATTGCAGGTCAGTGTTTCTGTGTCGTGTTGTGTTCATGTCCGTGCTCCTTAACATGTACTCCTTTGAATGACTGATGATTCCTTTCAGCCCAAATGGACCAGATAAGGTACAAAGGAGCTTGCAATCCATTTCTTTTTTGTCTTCTTACCAGCTCTGGCTCCCTGCCAACTATAAAGAGGTCAGCCCCCTAGGGCAGACCAAGACAACTCGAAAGTTAAAAGCAAAACCTAGATATCTACAGCAACCCTAAAATTTAAAAGAGGATGATCCAACCAACAAACCAGCCTGCTGCACATACAGCACTAATTGGTGATAATGTGCCTCTACATATTAGATTGTTTATCCTCAAGATCTCCACGTGCAGACATACACTCAAAAGATGAAACCTTGGAAGGGACTTTAACACACCAAACCCCTTTCCAACGAAAAGAAAGAAACTTGGGTGCCTACTAGCATATGATTAAAAGATCTAACCTCAAAAACCTGACTTAGATGCCACCCAATGCAACTCATCCTCTACTCTGCCCAAGTAAACTTAAGTGTATAAAACATAGTTATCAGAACTGAACCAGCAATGAAAGCACTGGTTCATGGTTCATTTGTTCAACCGGTGGTTCAACCGTTTCAAACGGTGTTTTCAAATTACATGCATTCTATTTATTTGCTTTATATATCATATGTGGTAAAAAAATAAACACAAATATGAAGGTGTGCTGTAGTGGTGGAGGACCACTAATCCCTCTTAAAATGCTTGTGTTCGAGTCTCACAACCTACAGTTTGAAAGGGATATTTAAACTTTTTTATAAGTTACACTCAGAAGTTAAAAGTTTAAAAAGTTACCACACTAAAAGTTGAAAAAGTAACTGTTGCTGCCTTGCTCCAAGTGTTTAAATATGTTGTTGGATTTAACCAGCAGTGCTCTGCATGTCCAGTTTAAAATTTAAATAGTCTGTTACTGGTAGCTCCGATTCAATACTCAAAAGATAGACCTAACTGAATCAAACCGGTGGACCTGCTGGTTGCCAGTTGAACTGGCCAGCCCAGTCCGGTCCGGTCCAGTTCGGATAACACTGGTCTAGAAACTCCAATACTACTTCAATCTCTGAATAATGCAGCTTTCTTTTGAAGGACATCCCCATGTCACAGACAATCAGCTACTGAAGCATATTTTTACAGCACAGTTCTGGACAAGGATGGAAAGTCCAATTCCAACTTCTAGTTCAGTTTTTCACCACGCACAACCACGATGCAGACTTATTTGACAATATCATCCCATGCCATTTCAGTGCCTTTCCAAACTCCACAGCCATGTGATATAGAGACCTCCAAAGTAGCCCAAACACCCCACAAGAATCAGTATTTCAAGGTCAAGGTCACAAATTGCCCTGAACTCAAATCACTTTCAAAAGCATGCTGCCATGACCATTTCCTGAGAAAACTTTGGTTAAACAGCTCAAGCCTTTGAATTCCAATTCCTCCCCCTTTCTACAGGAATGCACACTAACACCCAAATAAATGACCTCAGGCTAGTTAGTGGCAATAACATGCTATTTAAGTAATGTTTGAGACAGGATTATCACTATTAATGGTTGAATAGACAAACCTCTCCCCCTCCCCTCCCTCCCTCCCCCTTCCCCTTTCTCCCTCTCTTATTCTATCAAATTCTACTTCCACAACAGCATATTTGTATTCACAGTCAACGAAAACGCTGAAGAAAGTGCAAAAGAGGCCGTAGCCAGTGCACAAGGCTCTCACTTGCATGAGGTTTGGGAGAGGTAATAGGTAGGCAGCCTAACACCCACATTTTTGTGGAGAGGCTGATTCTCATGACTTGAACCGACACCACAGAGTGAAAAACAGGTGGAACACAAAATAGTGAATCCATGAACCACCTGGAAATTGATTAAAATTAAAATAAGAGAAAAGGCTCATGCGGTTGCAAACAAATAAATTTCTCAAACATTTCAAACCATACGCACAAATTTTACACCAAAAGAGTCTCTGCAGCACCCAATAGGCACCGATACTTAACCCTATTAATAGAGCAAAGAAATGAAGTTTGTTTTCTTGGACACAGTGAGCCAAATATAAAATACAAACACCACCCTTAGCATCACCAGCATCTTCTATGATGGAAATAACTGAAAATAACGGACACGGTATTGCAAACATATCTATCACAAGATGTGGCCTTAAGGGAAGGAAATTACACATCAATTGATTAAACTTAGGAATCACAATTCATCACATATGTGACAAAGGAATCAGAGAAGTCACTTTTACTACTAAAATTTGACCATACATAAATGGTTAGTGAATTTCAGTTTACTTAACTTAAAAATGCCTTCCCATTTTTGATAGCCAATTGCATGTCTCTTATCGTCAGTCCGCTTTGTCTAGTATTATTAAATTCTCAGATATTACTTGCAAAAAAAAAAACCCCTATTTTCAGTCCATTATTGGGGAATTATCATGGGAAGTTGCTAAGTAGCACAAACACTTCTTGGGAGAAGCCGTGTACATGTCGAAGGAGTGTTGTGCACCGACACTTCTTGCACACTCCTAGGAACATGTCACCCACTTAAATGTGTCTTAACTTAAAGATAAAATTTCATAGTTTCAGACACTTTGGACAACACTTGGCGAAACTTCTTGGGTCCTTCCAGAAACATCCTATGTGGTGAGACTCTTAATAGTAACAATATTTGGCATTCTTTAGAAAGCAACTTACTCACCCCAAATGTGTCTTAAAACATTTATATAACAAATACACCATGTGTGTGACCAACATAAAGTATGCAATAAACAACTTTTAACATATGAAAAATTATAGTAAGAAAGATGTTTTTAAAAAAAATGTAGTAAAAAAGCAAGCAATAGGAGAATGCAATTGTGGAGCTTCCTCTGTTACAAGTTTTTGTTTTGAAGTAGGATTGTATAAACTATAAACTATAAATTACATTCCATATTTTTCTTCTCTAACCTGCACAAAAGATACATAGATGTATATATGTTGTCATATCATTCGTGTCATGTCTTAATTTTCTTTAAATTTTCCATGTTGGCGTGCCCATTTCTTGTTGTGTTTGTCTCTTGTATCCATATCTATGCTACATAAGGAAGTTGAAATTTGAGAAGGTCCAGAAGGACATGATATCATTATGTTTGAGATAGGGTTGACTCTCAAGGCATACGCTTTTGTGCAAAAATATTCAATCACTTCTTCTTGCTTCGAGTTATGCTCAGATGAGCAACCACATTTATCTAAAGCAGCATAACAACATTTATCTAAAGCAGCATAACAATCTTTCAATGCCTCCCTTTTTTGTTGAACTCTTCTTATCCATCATAATTTTTGTATTTAAGAGACGAGTTTGGAGATTGAGAAGCAAGGCATCCATCATCTGCTGAAAAGGCTTGCAAGTTAATTTGGATTGTCCGACCTCTTCAATATTTCACAAATTTCTCCATTCTAACTGTGGAATGTAGAGGATCCTAATCCACCACCAAGTGGTATGTTTTTCATGCACAAATAATCTATTCCATATCATTAGAGATGTAAATTTTTTTGAATCCTTGGTAGGAAACAGTTAATTTTCATTCTTGTTATTTATTGGCAATTGTGTTCATACTCTTAGTTCGGTCCCCCCAAGAAAAAATTCCTGGTTCTGTCCCTAACTGCAAACTTAACAGAATCTCAGCTCTCACTGGTTTGCACTAGGATTTTATAAGGATTGAGTAAGGCGTTGAACAAAATTCTGGCATGTTGTATAATCACCTCAACTGCACAGCCAGCACTCCTAATATTTGTGGAAATAAGATTTAAATTGTTGCATTTGTTAATATGTCAATGGTTGTATTCAAGGATAGGGATTATCTCAGAGAATGACATTATGTAATTTTATTATTTGACCACTATGACCTTAATAGGTCATGATATATTTACTTAATGTATCTTGGGAGTAACTCAGAGCACTCTCTCAAAATATGTGCATAAGGGTATGTCTGTCTACGAAGTGAACTCATTCGATATTCTGACCTAGTTCAGCACGTCCGCTGGGTACAATTTATTAGTATTTACTTCAATTTATTTGGTGGTGGTTTGAGGCGTCCGGAAGTGGCACCACTATAATCAGAGGAAAGTTTTTATATATACACAATCTTAAGGTAAAGTTGGAAAGCAGTTCCCTAAAGCATTGTTTCATGTTCAGAGAACTTTTTCCAAGTGTTTGGAATATCTTTGGATGCTTTCCATATCCTATAAGTTATCTTGAATTTTTCCACGACAGTTAAGAGTTCCATTTCCCCCAAACTACAGTCTTCCAAATTTCTCACGAAAGTTATACCAAACCCATCAAGCAATTCACTGAATACAATCCATAGCGAGATAAACTGCTCAACCCCCAATTAGAGTACTAAGGGAAAATAAAAAAGAAAAAAAAAACAACCAATTCCATAGCATGCTTACGATAAATCTATACAGCTGTGTGACTACAAAAATACCAAACCCAAATTTCTTCAGAGATAGATACAAAGTACCAATCAATAACTTAGTCAACAAACAAAAACCCAAATATGATAGTTGAGAAACAAGACAAAAATCGTATACAGATATACATATTAACACGCAGAACTACATGAGAAAATACTGTAAGAGTTGAAGCAGAGGCACTTACATAAGGTAAAAATGAATATCCAGAAGCCCAAGACCCCAGAAATCAACGATCACGAGTGAATTGCAGAACTAATTTTGGCTTTGAAGGACAAAAGATAAACGACAGTACAACACCAAAGAAAGAGTTCTTGGAGAGAGAGAAGTTTTGTTGGGTAAGAGAATCATAAAAGTAGAGACGGAGAGTTTACCTGGTTTCTTTTCAGTCTGATTGATTGACACGTGTTCACGAATATACCATTTTTTTTCCTTCGCGATTATATATATGTATATATATATATATATTTTTTGCACGGAAGCACCTAGTAGTCCACAAACCAAACTAATTTCGTGGGACAAGCTTGCCTAAACTGTTGTCAAATTCTAATAGCCTTCGCACCACACTGGGTTCAGTTGCGGTTTCAACTCTTTAATTTTATCTTTGTGTATGTTCAAGTCGAGTAAGATCGAGTTAACCTTTATATATATATTTTTTATTTAACATATAGATAACATTTCTCTAATTTCACATATTTTTAAGAAAATAATAATTAGTGTACGTAATAAGAGGTAGACGATAATAAGAACATTATAGTCATTTTGGTACATAATTTATTGATCTTGGGTGAAGGCTACTTGAACCTTAATCTGCTCTAAACTCATTTCGAATTTTGTTCTTTCACCGATAACTAATTTATTAAACTCTCAAACTCTTCCTGTTAAGGGTGGAACATGTTGGTGACTTGATTTCTTGGGTTAAATTTTCATTCTTACATATGTTTTGCTTGGCTGGTTCAAAATTTTCAAAATTGGCCAACTTGATTTAATTTTTTGAGCAAATAATTAGGTAACTTAAGCCAACTTGAAAACTGACTCTCTTTATACATCTTGAACAAAATTTTATAAATTTTATAATTAATTAACTTGTCTCAAGATCATTGCTATGATAATGACTTGTGCAGAGTTCTATACATAATTATTAAATATATAAAGTCTTTGTCATTTTATATTATTAGTGATAGTAGAATTTTTTTTTAATAAATTGTTCAACTCTTAAGCAAAATATTTAGAGTTGCAAGTCCAACCCAAACCAACCCAAATATTCTCACAGGTTAAGTTAGTTCGATTGCAAACTTTGGTCACATTGATTTTGGGTTAGTAAAGTCAATTTAGTTCTAAATTTGACTCTAACTTGAATCGAACCAAACTCATGCACACCCATACATTATGAAATAATGCAAGGGAAGTAAATAAAACACCTTGTTTAGTGGTGATACCTCATACTTCAATTTGAGTCTGCTAAGGAGCTTTAAGAATGTTTGGTGATGGGTATGTTCCTTCAATTACTAGGGATTTACACAAGAAGATAAGATTTGTTATTTTTACATTCCCAAATATTGAGCTTTCTGTGTGTTGTGCTTGACTAAAACTCTATCTCCACTAACTATACATGTTCCTTCGTATTCTCAACCCATGAAAAAAAGACACTTTTGCATGGATGTGAGATCGAAATTATCTTGATTTCAAGTTCATCAATAAGACCTTGTTACAAAATAAAACCGATTTCAAAATCATCAATAAGAACTTGTTGCAAAATAACAATAAAAAGTAAAAAAAGGGTTAAGCTCATTGCAATCATACAACTACTCTCACATAAGACTGATGATAACCCTGTTTTTGAAATAAATACAATGGCTTATTAGAAGACTTATCTTTTCATTCACTGAGAGGCATGGTTTAAATATAACCATGTAAAGTTGTAAACCAACTCAGCTCAAGTGTAATCAAATCAGTTTCGAAGACCATATCACCCTGCCGTTTGAAAATCCCCAAAGTCGTCATTCGGTATATCTTGTGGGCTTTGATTTTCATGAGAATGTGATTCTTCTGATTGTTCTTTCACTGAACCCGAGCCCTTGTCTTCAGAAGTTTCCTCTAGACTCACATATGACGGAAAGTCTGAGACAGACTTCACGGCAGTAGCAACAGGTGAAAGTGGTGATGGTGGAGGTGGTGGCGATTTGATACAAATTGCAGGCTCCTTTCGGTTACCCATTTCTTCCAACGAGACATATTCAAACCCTGCTCGAAAAACTTGGACTGTACACTCTGGCCACTTTTCTGTTGATACCAAAAAGGTAATAGCCTATTAGAATACTCGAATACAGTTTCAGTTATCTCAGAGAGTTGGAAAGGAGGTGGGAGCTTACGCTCTTTAATTGAAGTACAAGAGTCTCCCCATCTTTTAAACTGTAATCAACTGATGAAGTTTTCTGGTACTGCTGTTCCATCTCTTCTGCAGTTTTCTTTTTGTCCAGCTACCTTAAAAAAAGAAAAACCCAAGAACATTTATTATGATTCGTTAAAGTTTAAAAAGCTCAGAAGTTAACCCCAAATGGATTCTAGAGATTCGAAGACCATATAATAATAAGATTTTTGACCTGGAAATTTACGTGATGAGAGTTCATTTTAGAAAATCAAATGGCCCAGGTATAAGCAAAGACAGTATACAGAACATGACGAAAAAAGATTTGGAAATGGAATGAATGGATGGGAGAATACTTCATGTGGTCATGAAGGGCGGCTTGGAAGTCATAAGCTTCAGGTCTTTCTCCAAAACCTATACCGATGAAAGCATGCCGAAGGCGGCCACCTGCACAAGTTCCAAGTAAATACCACCTTCCAAATGAATATTAAAAATGGGAGGCCAAAGGTAAAAGATAGTGTAGAAGTGAGGTGTTAATAGTTCGCAGGGTAAGCTTATGGCTCAAAGAGCTCAGGTTGTTCGGCCATCAAGATGGTTGCTATTAGACATTGCAGCAATGAATGAATATGGTTTTGCATTTTGGTGAAAATTTTATGAGTAGGCAGCTTCAAGCACTTGGAGTTCATTACCCGCAGTTTACTTTGGATGTAAATGCATACGGACTTGATAGTATCAAGAATTCCATACCATGGATTACCCACGAAAAGGCAAAAACAAATGTGGGTAGGTAAGTCATTATAGGCTAGCTGATAAGAAAATTGTTGAATCTTTCCACTCTTCTATTTGTTTATTTATTTGTTCTTTTTCCATCTTGGTTATATGCATCATCAAGTTTTTTTTTTTTGTTGGGTAAATGAATGGATTTAGCACAATGCTATGAAGCATGCATACTTCTACAAGGGAGTCGTATCTGAATCAACTACTGATGCTTCTTAGATATTAGCTGATACGTGTTTGATACTTTAACAACATATCCATCATTAAAAAATACTAGTGAATAATTTTGAAAACTATCCAATACTTCTAATATACACCAAGGTATCTGATACATCTTGAACATCAACCAGTGGCGTCTACAGTTAGTAGAGCGTAATTATTAAGAAAAACATAAGAAAGGGTTCAAATAATTTGACTACTTCATAGAGAAGAAAAATTGGGTTCATCTTATTTACTGACAAAAAAAATGAAAATAAAAAAACTAAATTTGACGAATTTGGTTCCAAGTCTGTCGATGGAAGGAAACCCTCATTTTTGCCACGTCACTAATAAAAAAATTACTATTTGCGACGGCAACAACCAAGTAATTTTGAATCTAACCTCCATGGCCCCAATAAAGTTTGGATACCAAAAATTAATGGTTGATTTGTTTTTGTAGGTTCACCTAAAATTTAAAAGAGCAAGATGGTTTCTTGATAATGCTTTCTCAAGGTATATGACCGATGAAAAATCAACGTTTACAACTCTAGTACCTAAAGATGGAGGATATGTGATTTTTGGAGACAATAGCAAAGAAAAGATTATTGGTATTGGTAGTATTGGTAAAAGTCATTTTACTATTATTGAAAATGTTTTACTTATTGAAGACTTGAAATATAATTTGATTAGTATTAGCCAACTATATGATAAAGAAAATAGAGTTATTTTTTAAAATACTCATTGCATAATAGAAATTATCATAGATAATAAAATATTATTTGTTGATAATAAGCATGAAAATGTATATGTCATTGATCTTAATAATATATCTTCAAGTGAAATAAAATATTTTTGACTATAAGTGATAGTAATTGGTTATAACATTGAAGGCTTGTACATGCTAGCATGGATTTGATTTCAAAACTTTCTAAAAATAATTCAGTTATTGGATTGCCAAAAATAAAATTTGAAAAAGATAAATTTTGTAATGCATGTTAAAAAGGAAAGCAAACTAGAACTTCTTTTAAATCTAAAAATAGTATTTCTATCTCTAGACCATTACAATTATTACATATAGACTTATTTGGTCCAATTAAGTTAATTAGTTTGGGTGAAAAATAATGTGCACTTGTCATTATTGATGATTATTCAAGATATATATGGACATTCTTTTTTGCATATAAAGATGATGCATTATACACTTCTGTAAAATTTTATAGAAAAGTTCAAAATAAAAAAGGTTTTATAATTTCAACTATTAAAAGTGATTATGGTGATGAATTTGACAATTACAATTTGAAAAATATTGTGATGAAAATGGTTTTGAAAATTACCTTTTTGGCACCAAGAACACCACAACAAAATGGTGTAATAGAAAGAAAAAAATAAAACTTTTGAAGAAATGGCTAGAACAATGTTACGTGAAAATAATCTACCAAAATATTTTAGGGCAGAAGCTATTAATACCGCTTGTTATGTTATGAATCATGCTATGATTAGAACTATTCTTGAGAAAACCCCATATAAACTTTAGAAAAGAGGAAAACCTAATATTAGTTATTTCCATACTTTTTGGATATAAATGTTTTGTTTTAAATAATAACAAAAATAATTTGGGTAAATTTGATGCCAAATCCGATGAGGCCATATTTCTTGGGTAATTTATATCTAGTAAAGCTCAGAGTTTTTTAACAAAAAAACCTTAGTGGTGGAAGAATCTACTCATGCAGCATTTGATGAATCTAACAATGTTTCTTCTAAGAAAATTGTAAGTGACGATGATATAAATATTGAACAAAGTATGGAAGATCTTACCAGTATGAAAAAAAAAAAGATGGATCTTTAAAATAATTTTTTATAGAAAAGAATCAAGGAAAAAGTTCAACTGAGTTTCTTTCAAGTAAAAAATAATCCAAAAAAAAATGTACAAGACTTGTCAAAAGACTGGATGTATGCACACAATCATCCTAAGGAGTTGATTATTGATAATCTCTCACAAGGTATAAAACCTCATTCTTCTTTCCATAATATTTGTGATAATTTAGCATTTTTATCTCAAATTGAACCTAAATGTTTTAAAGAGGTTGAAAATAATGAAAGTTAGATCCTAGTTATGAAAGAAGAGTTAAATCAATTTAAAAGAAATAAGGTTTGGAATTTAGTTCCAAGACTTAATGACTATCCCGTGATTAGTACAAAATGAATTTTTAAAAACAAAATGGATGAATCCGGGGTTATTATTAGAAATAAAGCTCGATTGGTAGCTCAAGGTTACAACCAAGAAGAAGGAATTAATTTTGATAAAACACTTGCACCAGTAGCTCGACTTGAAGCTATTAGAATGTTACTTGCATTTGCATGTTTTAATAATTTCAAACTTTACTAAATAGATGTTAAAAGTGCATTTTTAAATAGCTATATTTCAGACAAAGAACAAAATTTTCATTTGTTTCCACTGAAATGGCCGAAACGTTTCTGTTTCCTAAGGGACCGAAACAAAATACTAGTAGAATAATAAAACACTATTATTACAATCAAAACACACTAAAACATAGAAAAATATACCAAAACACAATGCTGTATACCTAAACAATAAATTGTATTAACTCGAATTTAAAATTTTTATAAAAGGTATACAATTTTTATACAAAAAATTATATTGTACTATTTTAATATTTGTCACTTTTGAAATGTTTCTCAAACATTCCGAAACATTTTCGAAATGTTTTCAAAACGTTTCTATTTTCGAGCCAACCGAAACGACCCCTTGAAACGAAATTTTGATTCTTGATTTCAGAAGATGATTATGTTAAAAAAACCTCCTGGTTTTCAAAATTATGATTATACAAATCACGTTTTCAAACTTACAACATCTTTTTATGATTTAAAACAAGCTCCTAGAGCATGGTATGAAAGATTAAGTATATTTTTTTATTAATAATGAATTTTCAAAAGAAAAAATTGATATTACTCTTTTTATAAAATCTAAAGATCATGACATGTTAGCAGTGCAAATATATGTTAATGATATTATTTTTGGTGCTACTAATAAAGAGATGTGCAAAGTATTTTCTAAATGTATGCAGGGAGAAATTGAAATAAGTATGATGGAAGAATTAAATTTTTTTCTTAGACTCTAAATTAAGCAATTTAAAGAAAACATTTTCATCAATCAATCCAAGTACATATGATTTATTTAAAATGTTTGGAATGAAGAATTTAAAGCCTATTGAGACTCCAATGGGTACTACTACAAATCTTGACAAAGATGAAAATGGTAAGCCAGTAAATGAAAATAAATATCGAGGTATGATTAACTCATTACTTTACTTAATTGTTAGTAGACCCAATATCATGTTTAGTATATGCATGTGTGCTCGATTTCAATCATACCCTAAAGAATCACGTCTTACTGCTGCCAAAAGAATATTTCGTTATCTATTAGGAACACAAAATATTGGATTGTGGTATCCTAAAGATATACCTTTTGACTTAATTGGATATTCTGATTCGGATTATACTAGTAGTAAAATTGATACAAAAAGTACTAGTAGCTCGTGTCAATTTCTTAGACACCCATTAATCTCATGGTTTAGTAAGAAACAAAGTTCAGTTGATTTATCCACTGCTGAAGCCGAATATATTGCGGCTAGAAGTTATTGTGTTCAAATTTTATGGATCAAATAACAATTAAAAGATGTTAGATCATATTTTGATTATATTCCTATTAGATGTGATAATACTAGTGCTATTAACTTGTCTAAAAATTCAATCCAACATTCTAAAACTAAACATATTGAAATTCGACATCATTTTATAAGAGATCATGTTCAAAAGGGTGATATTGTTATTGAATTTGTTAACACTGACAGTTATTTAGCTGCTATTTTCACAAACCCCTAAGTGAAGATAGATTTTGTTTTATAAGAAGAGAACTTGGTATGTCTAATCTTATTATATAAATACCTGATGTTGATGAAGTTTTGCGAGAATGAAAAATACTTCTATTCTCCTTTTTATAAGGAAGCATATACTTGTTTACTATGTTTCTTTTTATTGATAACAAAGGGAGAGAAATATAGTGTTTCTAAAAGAGATTGAGATGTAAATATTGACTTATTAGGAGAAGTCAAGTACTGAGAGGGAGATATAATTATTTTTTTGACAAACTCTTGAGATGATTACAATATATATGTTTCTAAATAATTAATGGTTGTCATCATCAAAAAAGGAAAGATTGTTAATCTCAAGTTTTCATTAATTGATTTTGATGATAACAAATATAAATGTTTTAATAATTAAAATTTGGTTGATCTCAAGATATCATAATAAAGTATGTTTGATGTACTAGTTAAGATTTTTAAAGAATTTTATGCTAAAAATTTAAATATATTGTGCATTTTAATTATAAATCACTTTATTTTTTATTTATGTTTTAAATGTTGATTATCTAACATTTCTTGAAGTTATTGTTAATCTTGGATGTGAAAAAAATGCATAACATGAAAAAGAAAACTCAATCAAAAATAATAGCAAGAAACCTAATTGGAGATTGCTTCAGTGTTATGTATATAACTTTTGATCCAACCGTTGGATGGATCTGATTTTTGTAGCATTAGAAATAAGACTCAAATTTCTATAAACGGTATCTATGAGGATTTTGTGAAGAGAATGTCTTGTAGGACAAAACAGAGCTGGAAGGTGACCCATTGGAGCAAAAGTTTAAAATATGACAATTGAGAGATAGCCTTAGTAATCTGACCATATCTTTTGTTCCATACATTCAAATGTACTAATTCTTGAGGTTCTGAAAAACTGACTTCCATGTCTATAACTTTTCTCTTATAGAGATTTTTAAATTTGAAAATTATAAGGAAAAAAATCGAGGTAAAAGTGAAGGCAACTCTGCAAACATTTAAATATGTCAACTGAGAGACAGTTTGAGTATTTTAATCATAACCTTTGATCTAATCATTGGATCAACCTGATTCTTGAGGTTCTGAAAATATGACTTCCATATATATAACCTTTCTCCAATATGTATTTTCAAATTCCAACGTTATCAAGGAGAAAATCGAGATGGAAATGAAGGTAACTCTGTAGAAATTTAAATATGTCAATTGGAAGACAGTTTGAGTATTTTGATCATAACCTTTGATCTGACCATTGGATTGACTTGGTTCTTGAGATTTTGAAAATATGACTTCCATGTCTATAACCTCTCTCTTATATAAATTTTCAAATTTGAACGTTATCAAGGAGAAAATCGAGGTGAAAGTGAAAGTAACTATGCAGAAATTTAAATATGCCATCTGGGAGACAATTTGAGTATTTGGATCATAACTTTTGATCTGACCATTAGATTGACCTGATTCTTACGGTTCTGAAAAATTGACTTTCATGTCTACAACATTTCTCTTGTTGACATTTCAAATTTGAACGTTATCAAGGTAAAAATAGAGGTGGAAGTAAAGACATCTAATCAGAAATTCAAAACCTATCTAGCAGCAAATAGCTCAATGGGAAGAAATTTTCAATACTTTCTCAAATGGCTAGAAACTCATTTGTAGTTACAAATATGCCTCGTATCTTTATCTATAAATAGAGATGCACAATAAAAGCAAAAAATACACAAGAGATTACAAAGATTGAGTATAGAAAGTGATATTCATCAAGATATTCAAGTTTTGAGTTTTATTTCTTCATCATTCTATTTCATCTTTGAGTTTCATTATTTTATTCAACTCTTGAGAGTTTTGTATCTATAGTTGTGAGTTTCAACTTTCCTATATCATTTGTAAAATGATTGTTAAACCCTTGTGATTTATTTCTTGAGCGGTTTAGAGGAACACTTAGAGAAAACGATCTTCTCGATACTTTGTTTTGGAGAGCAAAACAAATGGCTTTTTTTTTTTTTATAGTGTTTTTGGAATAAAACACTTGGTGTAAATGTTTGCTAGCAACCGCACAAGTTAGTAGTGTAAAACTATTTGAAGAATAGTAGATTTTCTCAACAAAAGAGCCTTGGAGGCGGACGTAAGTTTGGCATAAGACCAGCCAACTGAACCACTTTAAATCGTTTTATTTCATCTCTTCTCTTTTCTCTCTTTATATCCTGCTTAATATCTTTTTTATATATATTATCTTGATATGCTTAAGATACACACGCTCTTGAATTTATTGTACTAATTCCACATTGATTATATCTTGAGTTATTTTATTCATTACATATCTAACTTAATATTTTATATCTTTTTTATTACATCTCATCATTTAAAAATTAAGTATAATATATTATTTTAAATTTTAATTTTTTAATTATAAACCTAACTCACTCCACCTTGGATTGCACCTATTCTGACAACGTGTGCATATTCTTCCTACTCTGATTTGATTGATTTCCATTCCTGTTGTATATGAGACAGGTTTTGGCCAGCTAAGAGTGGAAATTATGTTCAGGAAGATATCTATGGAACTCTGCGCCAAAAAGGCAGATGCAAAATACTGTGTCAAGCTGAAGATTTCTAGATAGCCACAGTTCCATATGACACCCTATACAGTAGTTTTCATAGGAGACTGCAGCAGCAGATCACTAAAAATACTATTACTTTAACAATGATCTTCCTATTATTACTAGGAATGACATTAAGAAATTTATAAAGCTAAACAGTCACTCTGGTGTAGAAGGATTTGCCATTAAACGTTTTCCTCTTGTCAAGCAACGTGGTAATATCTTTACCAGAGTCCCTTATTTTCCCTCCCTTTTATCTTTTGATTTTTGGTAATTCTGCTTTTTTCTTTTATTTTAAATTTTTATCCCACCATATGTGACCTAGAAATCACGGCTATTTGTAACTCATTAATATCAGCAGGAAAAGAAGGTCAAGTTACAGACAAAATGCTGAGGTAATAAGTTGTATTATAATTAGCTAAGCAAAAGGATCAGAACAGATATGAAACTTAAAGAAACAACCCCAATAAGAAATTTGATTTTCCTATTGCCCAGAAGAACACATTAAAAAAGAAAGAAAAATATATTTTAACAGAACTTCAGAGTGATACTTGTAGGAAGCTGCACTTTTTCTTGGTGGTATCTGCAACAATAATATACAAGATGAAAGTTAGGATGACAAAACTACAACTTCTAGCCCATCCACACGAAAAGTGAAGAGAAAAATGATTACATAATGCAACATAAAGTTGAGAAACTCTTATTTACATTAAATTCTTTAAGATTCTTATCAATGTTTTGCACTGCTGCGTACTGGGTACTGTGTCATTTGACATAACTGAGTTGTAACAAACACCGGTGAAAGTTGAAATGCACAAAAGAGTTTTTGAACAGGCAGAAATTTGAAAACAAAAAATAATGGATCAATAATTAAATTCTTCTATTCTCAGAAATGTTTATCAAGCTTATTATAGATGAATTCTCATAAAACTTCAGCAGGCTCAATTCAGTCAGCTTATATAGAAACCCAATTCCTTGGAAATCTATAAGAAAGAACTAACTTTTTGTAACTCGACAAGGAACTTCCTATATCGTCATCAGGACTAAGTTACTTGGCAACAATTGCAAAACAAATTGGATAGCCTATGAATAAAGCTTTGAAAGCTAGAAAGTCTGCCACATCCCAAAAACTAAAGATTTAAGAAGGTCATATCTAAAGAACTAGCTCGCCCAACAGGCCATAAATTTAGGGTAATTTGATCATATATACCTTCAAAAGGTTCCAGTTCCAGTATATTCATTCTTTTAATCTAGTGGTACAAACTACAAACATTGATCCCAATTCATTCTAATGTATCAATAGTATTATAGCAAAACACTGATCCATAGTCCATACGTGTATTTTCTACACAATTGATCCCAATTCTGACTATTTGCGTCAATCACTCTTCTTATCTTGTTTCAAATTGAATAAGCATACTACTTTCCAAAACCAATTAGTAGCAAGTAGTAGCCAGGACTAATTTCCAATTGGTAGGAAACTACATGAACTCAATAAGCAATTGTCAACAGAGGTCAACCAATTAGTACACGAGCACATATAATACATACAAAAACGAAGATATATGTATATCGAGAGAGAGGGAGGTCAGGGGATAGAAGGCGAAAATATTACCAGATAAACGTAACATTCAGAGACTGGAAACAGAACCAGCTCTATTGCTTCATTGTCTTCGTTCTCACCTACACCTCCATGGTTCTTTTCTGGCTCGCTCGTTTGCTTCTGTTCTTTCTTCATGATGGTCTAGAGAGAGAATTGGACTGAGATCGGTGGGATCCTAGATCAGTTTTTAATTTTTATAGGTCGGTTTGGCTCCATTTTGGATTTAAAATAATTAAACTCATAAATTCTTTTGCAGTTAGGTTAATGTTATATAAATAAAAAAAATTTATATACAAAATTATGTGTATATCCTTTCACTTCATACTCATCCATCCAAGAATCGACACAAGACCAAGTTTAATGTAAGTTACAAATTTCTACATATATTGTATATATGTTAGTATTATTTTTTGTATTAAACTATTGTTGATTTGCTTCTACATTATTTTTTAATTTTTTGTAAAAGTAAGCATTAAAAATTGAGTCTACTTTAAAAAAAAAAAAATTTAAGTGGGCAAATCAAAATATTAGAAAATAAAGGACCTAATCAGACCGAACCTAAACTGTGACTGGGGTTGATTCCATATCTTCAACTCTATGGGATTGATAGTTCCATTTTGAATTCAAAAATTTGAAATAAATAAAATACCATTTTAATTATAAATTTGACACAAAGCTAAACCAACCAGGAAAGAAGTGGACTCACCATAATATTCTAGAAAGGCTTGTAGAAAGTGAAAATTGAATCGACTTCCAAACAGCAGTCCAAGCTATTTAGGAAGAAAGATGACAAAGATTATCATATAGATCGTTACTAGAAGACTCAAGATTCATTCTTTACAAAATTTATTGTACAATTAAGCACATAAATAGATAGAGGAATAGTTATACTGACATCCTTGCCCACATGGGCAACGACCAGGAGAATCTACTTGTGATTATAGAAGACCCGCCAAGCCAAGTGAGTCGAAATCTTGTTCCCGACATGATTGGCGTTCTCCGAGATAATATGTAGTCTTTGTTTTTTTGTAGTTTATTTCCGATGTACCAAAAAATAAAAAATAAAAAACCTAAATCAACCAAACCGGTATATGCTTTTTTTCTTATTTTGCAATAAATTACGTTGGATAACATACAATAGGCTACTCGCATAAATCTGAAAATTCATTTTAAAAGGAGTCCTAGCATGAGCTATGAAGTTAAAGGCATTTATAACGCGCTCAATGGAGACGAGACCTCCACCAGGCTTCAATTTTTAAAAATCAATACTTCTATAATTCAACGCTAGATATTTATTTGTTAGAATTTCAAAAAATAATTTTTATTTTCCTCAAACAAGCCTTGAAGATAATGCTAAGCAGAAAGCAAAGTGATTAACTAATGGCAAAAATCATCTGAAACAAGCATATTAATTAAATATCATCTCACAGAATGACCATCCTTACTTTAAACTTCATATTTTTATACAAAAAAAAATCTGCCCCAATGATATGGGGATAATATTTTTGTAATTTGATGAGGTTTCATTTTAAAGCAAAAAACATGCATTCAGTCACTTTATTTTTTTATAAGTATATAATATTCTATGTAATTTTTATTTTCATTTTAAAGCAAAAAGCATGCATTCAGTCACTTTATTTTATATAAGTATATAATATTCTATGTAATTTTTATTTTTATTTTTTTTGTATAATATTACTCTATCCAATACAACACTAACTACAACACTAACTCATCCCAAAATCTTGTTAGGCATTACAACACAAACCTATGAACCCACCCAATTAAGCCCATTTAGATCACACTAAAATCTGACCAAATCCTATAACTTGTCATAATTGTGTTGTATTGAGCAGATCAACTTAGAAACTGGTTGAGCTGGGTTGGACATGGATGCTCATTTGGTCCAGTTAACAAAAATATGCTACTTAGCCAAGTGAGATCATATTGGTAGGCCCAACCCGAAAGCATAAACCCACCCAATTGTAATCCACTTCAATCCATCCAACGCTTTGAAGCGGGTTGAGCAAGTTTTTGAACTCCTGCCTAATGCCTTGATCTACAATGATGACATCCTTAATATACACTCTCATGCTTCTCTGCTAACCAAAATTTCACTCGTTGGTCCAACAACATGACATTATGTCTTTACAAATAATAATAATAATAATAATAATAATTATTCGAGAGCCAAAAATTAATTTTTTTGAAATGCATATATGGATACTTATTGGGTAGGAATGACAATGGATTAGAGCGGAGTGAAGGTTGAAATTTCCACCTCTATCTCTATTTAAAAAATACACCTCTATTTCTACCTCTATTCCCACCTCCATGAGTACAAACTTTTCTCCATCCGTGCCTCCGCCTCCACCCCATCCCAAAAAACACAGATCTAATGTAAAGCAATTATCTAACTATAGTCTATTTTTAATTACACCTAAACCCCTTCAACTATTGTCTATTTTTACTTTTTCCCCTCCACTAAAAATGCTACACTTACACTCCTTCAATATTAGAGTGTTTGTCCTCATTAAAACTGTTACAAAATATTGAAATTTACCATTTTAACCTTTATAATCAATTGCAAAATAAAAAATTTCGGACTTTCATCAACGTGAGCCACACCTTGTACGCAAGTGACCCTTCGTATCCTTTTCCCTCTCTTTCCTTCCTCGTCCTCCTCTCCAATCACTGTTATTGCCATCCCTCTCTTCTTCCCTCTCTCTCCCTCATTTTTCTTCCCTCTAGTTTTGCCCCCCACCAGAACCTACCCAATGCTGCAAGTGCCTTTCTATCTTCTTTCCTCTTATTCCCTCCTCTTTCAGCTCTCCAAATCTTGCCATTACCTAGTCCAGCCAGCGCCTAACCCAAGCCCCACCGCGCTCCACCACACACCACCGCATACTATATTGATCTCCCAGCCCCACCCTCATTACCTAACCTCTAACCCGCCATTGACCTTCCCTTTCTATACCATTGTGAATTCCATACTAGTGTACTGTTTTTTTTCCATTAGTATGGTACATAATACTATCGGTGCGTCTTGATATACCGTTCTAAATTTATCATTTTATTTATAAAAAATTATCTTTAAATTACCTATAAGATTTAATGCACATAATTATATTTATTTAAACTGGTCAATTTTTTCTCATAATATGTATGTGGATGTTTTCCGAGTTTTTGTTTAGGGGGCCCACTAGATGAAGACTGAAGACACTTCATCAAGCGAAATTCAAAGTATAATGTAGAGTTGCAGCAACACTCTGAATTCCAAGAAAAGCATAAACTCACTAGGAAGTTTTGGAAAGTGTCAATTAGCCCAACCAAAACCATGATTCAATGGTGGTGCAAATCATGCCCCCATTTTGAGACCAAAAGACCAACCGGCCACCCCCTTTGATTGACTAATCCTTATATCATACCAAGCTGTTCCCACTTCTTTAACATCATCTCTCTACGCTCATCTTGTAAGACTTAGGATTTTTAGATCTACTATGATTTCTAGCTTCTGTTAGATTATAACAATATTTTGCTTCCTTTCTATTGAAAAAAGTTAGTTTTTTTTTTCTATAATCACAAAAACATTCAAATAAATTAATAGTTAAAATTTGTAGAAATAATACAACATTAAACAAGACATTTATAAAAAATTTACCGGTAGAGGCAAGTATTTACTGTTTTTAAGAGTAGATTCTGCTCTTTAAATACATGGTCAACGTATTGGTGGTCTATCCTCTCTTCCAAGATTCAAAAGTCAAATTCTTTGCAAGCCTCATAAATAGCTCTTTGATAGTCTCGGAAAAAGTTTCGTATGAAGTATGCCAAACATAAAATATGTGAAAGCTGCGGTATTTAGAAAAAATGGCAAAATGCAGAGGTTGTAAGAGTTGAAGGAAAGAGGTGAGAGTTATGGGAAAAATAGTAGGTTGAAGCCCCAACAGTAAAGTTGTTTGAAGAGCTATGCTCGATGTAAATTGTGACCATGCAAAACTCCTACAGTATTTAGTCAATTTTAACATCATGAAAGCACCAACAGTTAATGTAATAAACACATTCTGAATGGTTTTTTAATGTCCCTTTAAAGCAATGGTTACAATACATTCAACTCCTAATAAAATACTAAATTAAATTTTATATATGAAAATATCAATATAACATCAATACACTCTTCTCTCCACTTCTTCACATCTTATAGTCTTCTCCTCTAGCTCTCCATGGAATTGCCGGTGGAGATACCGAATTCCGGTGGCCAGAAAACCCAATACCGAATTAAAACCAAGAACCTTTCATGCAAAATAGGTCCTCGATATAGTGAGTTCAGATGGGTTGGGTGGCGGGAGAAGGCCAGTAATACAAATAGGTACATTCTAAGGAATGTTAATTGTGAAGCCAAACCTGGGGAGATCACTGCAATCGCCGGTCCAAGTGGGGCTGGTAAGACCACATTGTTGGACATTCTGGCCGGAATGATCGTGCCATGTAGAGTCTCCGGCCATGTTCTTGTAAATGACCAGCCAATGAATGCTACATATTTTCGGAGAGTGTCAGGTTATGTGAGGCAAGACGAAGCTCTCTTTCCACTTCTTACTGTTGAAGAAACTCTCATGTATAGCGCACGTCTCAGGCTGCAAGGCGGGCTTGGCAAGGCTGCAGCTAGAGTGAGAGAGCTGTTGAAGGAGCTTGGATTGGAACATATTGCTGGCATGAGAATCGGCGGTGAATCAAGGCGTGGCATATCCGGTGGTGAGAAGCAGAGGGTTTCAATTGGTGTTGACCTAGTTCATGACCCTGATGTTCTGCTGATAGATGAACCAACATCCGGACTGGACTCAGCATCTGCTCTTCATGTAGTTCTGCTGCTCAAATCCATGGCTAAGAATCACGGTAAGACAATTGTGCTAACCATCCATCAGCCTGGGTTTCGAATTCTTGAGCTGTTTGATCAGGTTGTGCTGTTATCCAATGGCATTGTTCTGCACTACGGATCATTGCATCTCCTAGAGGAGCGGCTTAAGTTGGCAGGCCATTGCATCCCTCGGCATGTCAATGTGCTTGAGTTTGCCATTGATGTCATAGAAAGCCTGCTCACATATATCGAAGAAAACGATATTGAAATGAGTGAAACTAAAGAAGAATATCATCATCTCAAGAAAATCTCCAACTTGGGTAATACAGAAGCAAATCACATCTTTTACCCCAATTCTCGATTCAATGAGGTATTGATACTGAGCCAGAGATTCTCCATAAACATTTTCAGGACAAAGCAGCTGTTTGCTGCAAGGTTAATGCAAGCATTGCTTGTAGGGCTTCTACTAGGTACAGTATTCATGAATGTGAACAATAATCCTAAGAGGTTTAAACTTCAGACCCAAATTGGGTTCTTTGCCTTCAGTCTTACCTTCTTGTTGTCTTCCACAACAGAAGCACTACCAATCTTCCTAGAAGAGAGGATAATTTTAATGAGGGAGACCTCGAGAGGAGCCTATAGAGTCTCTTCTTACGTTATCTCAAACACTCTCGTGTTCCTTCCTTTCCTGCTAACTGTGGCTCTGCTCTATGCAACACCAGTTTACTGGTTAGTGGGACTGAAGAGAGATATTGAGGGATTCCTCTATTTCTCTTTGGTGGTTTGGATAGTGGTTCTCATGTCAAACTCTTTTGTTGCGTGTTTTAGTGCACTCGCGCCAAATTTCATCATGGGGACTTCTTTGATTGCAGGGGTTATGGGATCTTTCTTTCTCTTTTCTGGGTATTTCATATTGAAGGATGATATACCGAGGTATTGGATTTTCGTGTATTACTTGAGTTTGTTCAAGTACCCATTTGAGTGCTTTATGATAAATGAGTATGGTGGAGAGAAGGGGCAAGGGAGATGCTTGGAGAGTGAGGAAGGAGTATGCCTACTGGATGCCAATGGCTTCTTGATGCAACAAGGTTTGAAAGAATCAAAAAAATGGAGCAATTTACTTGTGATGTTCGTTTTCGTTTTTGGGTATAGATTACTTTGTTTTATGATTCTGTGGTACAGATCTTACAGAACAAGAAGTTAGAGAAGGATCTTCCGGCCAGCATAAATTTAAGATAGTGGAAGAAGGATATGTTTGTTCTTTTCCGTTTATCATCATTAATAATTTTTTATTATGATTTTAAGAACATGTAAAACATCCAAAATCTGTTTTGCTTTGTTAGCCTCTCAACATGGTTTTGAATCTCTGAGCCTCTCAGAAGAGATCTGCCAAGTTGTTCTAGAAAGATGAGGCACCTAAAGATACTTGTTACACAGTTCTAACCTAGGAAGCACGGACACTCCGTTTAGGGTGCCGTATCCGTGTCGGACACATGTCGGACACGCATACTCCTCGGACACACCGGGACACGTGTCAATTGGCGTGTCCATAGTTTTTCAAGTGGACACTTATAGACACATCGGGGACATGTCCAACTATTGGACACATTTTGGGACACGCTGGAGTTAAAATGTTATTGTTAAAAGTATTAAATAGAGTCTAATTTATAAATCTCAAAACTTTAAAACACCAAAACATAAAATGCCCAAATCCAATTCTTCAAATCCTTAACTTGTTAGTAATTGTATTATAATTGTGAACTTATTTAGTTATTTTCATCTTATTTTTGGTGATTTATGAATTTTATGTTCACATACATAACAAACAAAAAATGTATAAAAATATTTTTTTTGCCGTGTCCCTGCCGTATCCGTGTCCTCACTTTTTGAAAATGCTGTGTCCCGTGTCCGTATCCGTACCCGTGTCCGTATCCGTGCTTCTTAGGTTCTAACTAATGTATTAGTATCTCAATTATTCCAACATAGGACCATTACATGCAGCAGCTCAATAAACTATATGTCGATGATATTCCCTACTCAGAAATCTGAATCTCAAACGTTTTTCTTGTTTTTTTTCACCACAGAATGTGCGTGCAAATGATTTCCACCGGCACCTTATAACCTCAAATACAAGTCGACGATGTTTCAAAGAACCATGGATATCTACTAAGAATCGATTTTCAGTAGTTCTTGAGGACATGTTTCAAAATCCAAGAATTTATCCATGTAGAATGGAAGTGAATTGTTCAATTAAGAAATAGAGGAAATCTAATAAAAGCAGGGGTTTGTAAGAAGAGAAACTGCCTGAATCCATAACCAGTCAGCTTGATGCACATGCACAAATGTCACATTTTAAAGGAAACCAATTGAGTTCCCTATTTTTGAGTGCATATATAGGATTCTGGGAGGGCTGCAAACCAAGAAGAGATCATGATAAAGTGAAACACTGCAGGACTAGCATCAATCATATTTGTTTTCGTATTTTAATAGGTGAAAACTGTTTTTTTAATTGTTTGTTTTGTTAATCGTCCTTTTGTTACTCCTTAAAACTAATTAAATATGTCCTTTTTGTGATCTCTTCAAATTAATTTCATTATGTTATTGTTGACTATAGGAAAAATTATGTTTCATGGACTCAAGTATGAGTGTCAGACGCAGGTATTTATCTTAGTGTGAGATTCACCTAATTTTCATGTTGAAGGGTATATGGGACAGAAAAATATTCATATTTGTAAATATATATTTTTATTTTCTTGAATAAAATAAAACATATACAAAGTGCTATACAACATTTAATGCATAATATAAGAATTTTATGCATACTTATATGGTAAATTCGAATTACTAAATATTTTTATTAGGTGAATGTCCAATAAAACACTAGCCACTTTATACGTTTATTCCAAGGTGCTAACCCTTTACAGACACTGGCCATTTTGATCCAAACTCAGATTATTGGTACCTTCACTTTGGTGCTTTTGAGGAATAATCAGGATTTGAATGAATTGCCTTATCTATATTTGGTAGAAAACCACCACTATATTTTCTATATTTAAAGAGTCGCTATGGAAAGTTAAGGTAGATGACTCCTCAAACTGGCCTGTGAATCTTGTGAATGGGTTTGAGGATCAATAGTCAGGTCCTATTAGCTATAAGGCCTTGCTTTTGGAACTTTGTACCCGTTGGTAAAGATGGTCTCTCAAGAAACTAGCATATTAGTCGTTCAGCTTATGCACTACATATATATCCCACTGAAGGCAGCTTTAGGCTAAGGAAAACAAAGAAATCTAATGAAGTGGCAATGGCTTTTGAGAGGTGGTGCTGATCTTGTGGTTTCATTTTCATATAGGAAGGCACTCGATATAAAATAGCTTTAGAGAATACAGAAGAGCCTGATGGCATTTGGAAAATGGAAAGGTAATCTGAAGGATATAAGCATGAATTGCGTGGGATTGTAGGCCATTTCTTTGGGACATTATTACTAGTAGAGCTCTTCCCTTCTTGTTTATGTTCTTGTGTCATCTGAACTCTCATTTTGCTCTTTATTGTCTAGCTGCAAGATTGATCAAAGCTCCTAATTCTTATTCCATATAACTAGTGTGTCAGCCAAAATTTCTGAAAAATTATTTCATATCACATTCCCCCAGCTGCAAACTTTTCATTATGATGATATGTGGAAGTCTCACTCATTGGATTTTCTTTCTAAATTCCTTTGGTCATCCAGTCATCTAAGATAGCCCCTGAAAAATTGAGCCTTCAGGAAATTGTGACCATCACAAAGGATGAATACATGGAAAAATTCCAAAGAACATAACCTCTAAAGGTGTAATTACTACCATGAACATACTCATTGATTTCTTTGGTCTTCAGTAGTGTAAAATGCTGAGTTCGATCAACAGGCACAAAAGAATTTTGGGTGGCCTTTCAAATTTCCCATTGCATTCTTTCTAGAGGTTCCCAAGTTTCAAGAATTCAAAAGGTAGATTGGTATGGGACTGCCGTTTGAGCTGATTAGTATCACATGGGAAGCCTGAAAGGTGATTGGTCAATATGGGAAGGATGAAATAAGGAAAATCTGGACCATAACATGTTACCGTCAATTGACCATAAATCTAGACCATAACTTTTTTCCTTCGATAGACGATAACTTCTAATAGGAGTTTTGGGACGTGGGCTATTATTTGTAAGCACCCTATTTTTGTCTACTCAGTACTTTTCAGTTCGACCGAAAACATTCAGACTGACACAGATATTTTCAAGCCCAAACCGACTTTCTGGACTAAATCCAGTTAATCAATCGTTTCGTGGGCCCATCTGGCCCAATAGAAGCAAAATGACCAAAATGCCCTTGGGCATTGCTTGGCCCAATTTCAGTTGGCATGTCTTTTTAAAGACGGTAAGTCCATTTTTCAACATCAATTCTAGTTCAAATTCCAATTTAGACCGGTCAAACTCATTTTGGCATGACTTTTGAGAAATTTGATCCCTTAGATGATAAGTTCATTGAGCATGACACGTTTATTGAAAAAGCACAAAACCCCTTAGAACAATAAGTCCCTTCACACTCGTCGACCGGTAAAGAACCCAAGTCCTTGAGATGATAGAGCGGTTCACTGCTGATACCTGCTGGCCCGCCAACGTAGAATGTCCACTATTCGGCACATCAATCAGGAAAGTACCTAAGGTCTTGAGATGATAAGACCACACAACAGCTTTCCGAAATCAAGAAGTCTTCAGAATGAATGCACACCGTCAGAGTGATAGAAATGCTCTCAAACATCACAACCGACAGAGACAAAAACACTCGTAAATAGGTCGACATCGGGAATGCCAACAAACCCCCTGTGTCACGAGACCTAACATGCCTCTTGGCCGTGGGATGTTTACCAGAGAATGGGATATATTTGAAAATCAACTCCTCACACATCCTCAGAGTGACAAAAACACTTAGAACCCAGGTCAACACCAGTGCTTGCTAGCCCATTCTTGTAAAAAATGACCAAAATGCCCTCGGCGAGCCCTACCAGCGCATTTCTTGAGAAAGTACCTAAGACCTCAGAGTGGTAAGTCCACCCTTTCAAGATTTTTTCAAAGATAATCTAGTACGTTTTAGTGCATTCCAATCACTTCCGGATCGATTCCGAGAGCATCTAGTCAAAATGATCATTTTGCCCCTAGGCATCCACTCGCCTCTAGGAATCACACCGACTCTAGTTATCAAACTGGTTACCTCTTAAGGATTCTTATAATAATATTCACAACCTTCGGTACCTTTCCGGATCATTTTGAGTCCATTCCGATAAACTCAGTGCAAAATAACCATTTTATCTCTAGTGCGCCGGTTGCCTTTTCCAACCACATTGGCTCTGGGTATCAAACTGAAAATCCCTATAAGCACTCTTAATAGTGTTTTCAACCTTCAAGTTTTCTCACAGACCACTCTGGGTAAATCCCAATGTTCCTCTAATTATATGACGATTTTTGCCCCTAGTGGGCCGGTCACCCTTTTCAACCACTCGTGTTCTTGTTGCCAAGCCGGTTACATCCAACGCACTCTTTTAAAGATTCCCGTTCATTCTCGTCTGAGTATAGTTACTCAAAACCTTTCAGATCATTCCCAAATTTTCCGAAGTCACTCTTAGTGAAGTCAGGCAAAAAATTGCATGGTCGTCAAAAGGACAGGTGCCCAAATCTTCTGCCTTGCATCCCAAGAGTTAAAGATCTGTTTCTTGCCACCTTAAAAACTTTCCTAATAGGTTGGCACCACTAGTAGTGGCGCTAAGCCAAAATTTGGCCTCCCATCACTATAACAGGCGCCAAAGCCAAAATTTGGCTTGGCGCCACTCCAACAGGCACCAAAGCCAAATTTTGGCTGCCTATAAATACAGGCCACCCCTATGTATTCCTGAACTGAAAAATCACTCTAGAAACTCTGCCTCTCTGAAAACAGACTTTGAGTTCCCCCACAAACCCTAATTCTCTCAAGGTTCTCTCAAGTTCTAGCCTACATACACTCTAAACACTAAAACCCTAGCCTCCAAGCCCTGTTGAAGGCCAAGTCCAGCCCCTTCAAAGATCTTGAAGGTCTCTCAAGTTCAATCAAGTCCTTCATTGAAGCATTCATTCGAATAAGAACACAAGGTAGGGTTCTACATTACTTTTATATAATCCCCCTCTCTCTCTTCTGCCTCCTAGTCCACTTGGATTGTTCTATATTTTAATCCCCATCTTCTGCCTCCTCTGTCGCGCCCAGATTTTTTGCACACGAGGAATACTCACGCAAGCGGAAAAAATACTGTACTCTCTCGTTAGAACTTACCCTCCTACAAGAATGAGTGCGACTAGGTTTGAATTGAAAATAGATTTAAATAAAAGGGCTTGTAGAAAAGATTTGGAGTCGCCACCTAACTTGATTAAGGTGAGTTATGTCACCTAAAAACTAAGCATAATCTGAAGACTACACTTAGGGTTTTCGGAAAACGATTTTGAAAATATCTCCGCAAGAGAGGGTTTTTAGGAAAAACAGGTTGTTTGTCAACCTTCGGAATACATTTAGCCCTTTTTTAAAAAATAACTCCGTTTTTGGTCTATGAAAACAGTGATTCTAGGATCGGAGGTTGGTTACGTGTAGGGAAGACGCACTAAGCCATCACCCTACCCCGCCCTTTTGGTACCTACATGTCAATCTACCCTAGATTCACCTATGAGAGTCTTTAACTAACTAATGTTCAATCCTATCCACTTTATAAAACAATGATTAAAAAGAATCTAACATGATGCATGATATGCAAATGCAAAAAAGGAGACTTGAATTGGAAATGGATTTGAGAATAAAAGAATTTGATTTGATTTTAGGAGAGAGATTTGAAATTGGGAAGCTTGAGAAATTAGAAATTGAGGTTTGGAAATAGAAATTTGAAATTGGAAGTTCGAAAATAGATTGGAGATTTGAACAGATTGTGGAATTTGAGATTTGAAAAATATGGTGACCGCACCCATGAGGGTTGCCTACGTATCCTTTTGGATGAATCAGGTCAGTCGTAGTTCGGACAAGAGTCCGATTGAAAATAGAAGATATGATTGGAATAAAGAGATTGAATTGGAAATTGGATTAGAAGATTGAGAGATTGAACTTTGATTGGAAGATTTGAAAAGATTCGATTTTGAAAGACTTGGTTTTAGGAATCCTAGACTTAGGGACTTAGAAAAAAAGGATTGGATTTGACTTGGAAAGAATTTAGAAAAGAATTGACTTGAATGTGGGACTTGGAAGATTTGGAAAGCTTGGATTTAGGAAAGGCTCGAATTAAGAAAGTTCCGTTTTAGGAAAGTGTCATTTTAGAAAAGTGCCATTTTAGGGAAGTTTCAAATTAGGAAAATTTTGGAATTAGGAAAGTTTTCGAATTAGGAAAGTTTCGAAATTTGGAAAGTTTGGAATTAAGAAAGCTTTATTTTAAGAAAGGTTTTGAAATAGTAAAGTGTTGAATTTAGAAATGTTTTGAATTAGGAAAAGTTTAGTTTAAGAAAGGTTTAGAATTTGGAGAGTTTTAAGTTAAAAAAGTTTTGAATTTGAAAAGCTTAGAATTTTAGAAAGATTTTAAATTAGGAAAGATTTGAATTTAGAAAGATTTAGAATTTTTGGAAGATTCAAAGTTTGAGTTTTAAAAAGATTTGAAAATCTAGATTTGGGAGTTAAAGCTTGGAAAGGATGTGGAATTAAGAAAAGTTGGAATGAGGAAAGGTTTAGACTTTGAAAGATTTGAAGTTTAGGAAAGTTTAGAACTTAGGAAATTTTAGAGTTTGAAAGTTTCGAATTTAGAAAGTTTAGAATTTAGGAAGTTTTAGAGTTTGGAAAGATTTGAAATTTAGGAAGTTTAGAATTTTAGAAAGATTTAAATTTAAGAAAGTTTAAAGTTTTGGAAAGATTTGAACTTAAGAAAGATTTGAAGATTTAGATTTGGAAAGTTTAAGATTTGGAAAGGGATGGAATTAGGAAATGGTTGAACTAGAAAAGATGTGGAAGCTGAGTTTTAAAATTTAGGAAAGATTTTTATGTTCAAGTTTTGGAAACTTAAGATTTAGGAAAGGAGAAGGTTAGGAAAGAGTTGAATTAGGAAAGATTTGGATTAGGAAGGGATTGGATTTTGTTTCTAAAAGAGAAGGTTTGACTCTGTTTCTAAAAACGGAGGATAGGATCTAGTTTCCTAAACGAGGAGATTGGATTTGGTTTTCTGAAGGGAAGATTTGATTTGACAAGAATTTGGAAAGGAAAGTTTTAGAAACCCTAGATTTGGAAGAGTATAGTTTTGACGTAGAAAATAGGAGGTTTTGGGAACCTAGGTTTTAAGGCAAGTTCGAAAATCATGCTTTTGGGAAGAAAATTAGGGTTTCCTACTTGTGGGTTCTAGGGCTTGACTTGGACTCTAAGGAAAGAGTTTTTGGAAAGATTTTTAGGGAGCACTTTTAAAAAGTGGATTTTGGGAAGAGTATTTTGAAATGGAGTTGAATAAGAGAGTTTTGAAAAATAGATTTTTGGAGGGAGTTTTTGAAAACAACTTTGGAAAGGAGAGTTTTAGGAAAGTATGTTGAAAAAGAGATTTTTAGGAGAAGAGACTTTTGAAAAGAGAGTTTTTAGAAGGTATAAAAATGTCGCACTTTCCTAAATCGATTCTAACTATAAAAGGGCTAGAACCACTTTAAGAAAGTAGTTTTGAAAACAAGAAGATTTGAAAATATGGACCATAAAAGTCACTTTAAATGTAACACTTTCCTAAAGCAACCCTAGCCATGGAAAGGCTAGAATCACCCTAGGATTGTGATTTTGGAAACAAGTTTTGAAAAGAAGATTTTGATGCAATTTTGAAAACAAGTTTAACACAAACTTTGAAAACGACTTTCAAAATAATTATTGGAAGATGCAAGATCATGATATGTACAATACAAGTTTGGGGTCGTGTTCAGACAAGGTTAAGGCTTCACCACATAATCAAGGGGGCCGAACCCACGTGGTCTCCGGTTAGCCTAAAGGAAAGCCCCCGACACGGTGACTTTCGTAGGGTCGTAATATAGGCCATGGTTTGGGGTTTAACAAGAAAGGGTAAAAGCTCAAACCTATTGCTTCTACTGGGCTTCATTTGAACATATATTCTTTAAAGAGTTCACCTTTCTTGTAATCTAATCCTTGACCTTATAACGGAGTTGTCTGACATTTGTCCCCTGACTTCTGGCCTTTCTATATGTTCTTCAAGCTAACACAAATATTTTTTTTTGTTTTCGGCCTCCTGCCCCTTGGCAACTCTTTTCCTTTGCTGTTCTTTTTCATCTCTTTTTTGTCTTTTTATGAAGCGCACAATTTTGCAACCCTTTTTGTCCTTTGTGCTTTTTCTTAACAACTCAATTTAACCCATTGTGGGCGGTGATCCCTAGGTTGGGGGTTTCTTTCTAGAGAAAAAGGTAATTGGCCAACAGGTTTGACAAGGATTGCTTTTAACTGTTTGAGAAATGAAATGAGGGCCCCTCTTCATTTTGAATAAGATTGCTTGATCCATAGAGCCTTCACATTACTTCAGCTTGATGGTCGATGACATTCTCCACCAGATCTTCTGCTGCCTGTCTGCCCCAATGTGGGGGGATGGTTTCGGATTGGGGTTGATGAAAAAAACTTTCGCTTTCTGCGAGGCACTAGTGGGTTAAGCAAAGGGGATATTTTTGTGTATAGTAATAGAATTAAGGGCCTCTAATCATTTCAAATTGAATTGCTTAGTCCATAAAGCCTTTGTACAAAATTTAGACAATATTGCTAGGGATGATGTGTTTCTGTTAGTGAACCCCTACATGTTCTATCAAATCAACTATCTCGTGCTTATCCCAATGTGGGGTATGGTTCTTGGTTTGGGGATATCTGAGAAGAAATTATGTACGACTCTAGTGGGCTGAGCAAAGGGTAGTGTTTATTAGGGATAAATAGAACAATGGCTCCTCATCATTTTAAGTACTCGGCTGCCCATCGCTTAGCCAGGACATCACGCAAGTATCGCCTCTTCGATGAACTCCATACTATCTCCTTCCTATCTCTCACTCTCTCTTTGTCTCTCTAAGGTTTTAACCCCCCTTTGAATGGGTTGTCCATACTACCTCATCCTTCAAGTCAAGTCATTTACCAAATGGGGAAGAATCCCTAAATGTGACAATCATCTACAAGAGTATGAAACAAAGGGGATAAACTGGAAATTACCTATTTTCATTTAAAAACATGATTACATGGCATGCAATGTTTATTTAAAGAAGATATGCGAGAAATAGAAAGACGAAAAGAAAATAGACGAATTTTGTGAAAATCTCCCTTTTCTTGTGGATCTCTTGGTGAGAACCCTTAACCCTTAATAGGGTTCTGGGACTATACCAAACTCTTTGGTGCTTCATTCATCGGGTGTATCAACGAACAGGGAGTTCACGACATTTGGCATGCATTTGGAAGTTAAAGGATTATATTGTTGCAATGCACGGGTTTGACAAGACTTCACAAATAGTGAAGTCCTCTTCTGCTTGAAGTCCTCCTCTGCTTGGATGGTGGTTGTCACGGCATGGCATGGAGGTAACGTTTGGTAGGTGGAAGATCAGTTCTTCTTACTCCTTAATGTAGGTTTGGCCTTTTCTTATCCTTCCGTGAGTTTGAATTGGGCAAAATGCTAGGGGGGTTTTCATGCATTCGGTTATGCTCTTTGACCTGAAAAAGGAAAAGAAAAATGAAATGTAATTAGCATGTGAAGTTGGAAGTTCTATGCAATGCGTGTCCTATAGAGGTCCCTTATTTGAGGGAATCTGGGCATGATGACAAGTCTATTTAGGAGGTGGGGTATTGCCCCCATTATACAATACAATACCTCTTCAGCATGGGCCGGTTGATGTTTCCTTATTTGGGCAATTCTGCCTCTATGGACTGAGAGAGATTTATGCCTCTCTCGAGATATGATTCTATGCATGCCATGAATCCTTAGGGTTGAGGAACCCTTAGGAGTTTTGGTAGGTTCGATTAATATGAGATTGGATTGCTCCTTTCTCTCTACGGTTGATTAGATGCATGAGAATGAAATGACTTGAGTTTCTTGGAACTCTTGTCTTGGAATGGATGTGGATGCATGAGCAATAAAAGAAGTACCTATGTAAGCAATATGATGATAATAAGTGAGTGATTGAGAAAACCCCTTTTCTTATCTTACGTTTGCCTTCGATTCTCTTGGTATTTGGAGATGAGGAGGGGGAGAACAGAAGACAAGAAACAAAAGAGAAGTTAGTGCCTTGATTTGAAAATTTTTATGCGATGCATGTCCTAGGGGTGCCCCTACTTGAGAGGGAAATTAAACATGATGTGTTTGCTCACTTTTGGAGATAAGGGGTTTGCCCCTGTATGCAGATACCTCACTGTCGAGCGGGAACCTTCATCCATTCATTCATTTGCAGAAAAAAAAATAAAAAATAAAATAAAATATAAATAAATAAATAAATAAAGAAGTACATTGAACTTTGGGTTTAAGATACAAAAGAATTGAAATACATTTCAACAGGGGGTTAGGAACATTTTCATTGGGACTTTCACCTATCTAGTTTTACAAAGGAAAAACCTAAACTACTCTTGAGTCTTCGGATTCGCCTTCATGGGATTTGATGTCAGGGAGGTCGCTGAGAGACCTTGTTGATCGATTGCCCCTTGTCTTCTTGGCAACCCTATCTCCATGAGCATAGAGGGATTGGGGCCCCTCTTATGGAATGAGTTGAGATGCATGCTATGAGTCCTTAGGGTTAAGTGGGAACCCTTAGGCTTTGGGTAGGCTTAATGCAAGGGAGAGTGACCTTGGTGTCACTCTCAATGGGTTGATCATATGTATGAAAATGCAATGACTTGAGTTACTTAGAACTCTTGTCTTGACATGGAATATTGAATGCATGAACATGGATATGCAAATAGTATAAGGAGAGAGAATGCAACAACAAGATAAACGTGCGTGTATGAGCAATTAGACAAGCATTATAACAGTATGAATACAGTTAGTATAACAGCAGGAATAGACAAGTATAAATAAAAGTAAGAGCATTCGCTCTTTCCTTCGTGGTTTTGAAAACGGTGCTCATGTCTTAAATCCGGCAGAGGTTCAGCTATGCATGGTGTCTATATGAGTATGAGGTTGAGGGTTGACTAATGCGTCCTAAAAAGGCTCGGTCCCCGAATCTTCAAACCTAGGCCCACTTCCCGAGGTGGTGCCATGATCTGTTGGTGATCCGAGCGGGGGAACCATCAAGAGGCCGTAAGCAAGAAACTGACACAGCATCTTGCCCACAACCAATATACCGTTCCCCCTTTCTAACTAGAAAGGACATATCAGGGTAGTAATGCAAGTATGCAGAATGCAAGTGCACGTGCAGTGTGTGTATGATTTTTGAAAGCGGAGGAAAGAGCCCAACAACTCCCACCCATCTTGTTCATCACATTCATGCATAATAGTTAATAACATAAAATTGCAAACCAAAGTGCACCTACAAAACAGAAGATGCAAGAGTCAGTATATGGATGGCAAACTTAATACAAGATGATATGAATAAATGCATATTTTTGTTTGAAAACAATTTTGAAAATTGGTTTTGAAAATTTAAAGTGAATAGGATTTGAACCAAGTTAATTGAAGACTCTATATGGGTGGAGGGTAAATAGACATGACTACGGCCTAACCCTCTAAGTTTCACTAGCGGAGTTGCCAGCTGTCGCGCCTAGATTTTTCGCACTCGAGGAATACTCACCCAAGGGGGAAAAATGCCGTACTCTCTTGTTAGAACTCACCCTCCTACAAGAATGAGTGCGACTAGGTTTGAATTGAAAATAGATTTAAATAAAGGGCTTTTAGAAAAGATTTGGAGTCGCCACCTAACTTGATTAAGGTGAGTTAGGTCACCTAAAAACTGAGCATAATCCGAAGATTACACTTAGGGTTTTTGGAAAACGATTTTGAAACTATCTCCTCAAGAGAGGGTTTTTAAGAAAACAGGTTGTTTGGCAACTTTCGGAATACATTTAGCCATTTTTTGAAAAATAACTCCTTTTTTGGTCTATGAAAACAGTGATTCTAGGTTTGGAGGTTGGTTACGTGTAGGGAAGACGCACTAAGCCATCACCCTACCCCGCCCTTTTGGTACCTACATGTCAATCTACCCTAGATTCACCTATGAGAGTTTTTAACTAACTAATGTTCAATCCTATCCACTTTATAAAACAATGTTTAAAAAGAATCTAACATGATGCATGATATGCAAATGCAAGAAAGGAGACTTGATTTGGAAATGGATTTGGGAATAAAAGAATTTGATTTGATTTTAGAAGAGAGATTTGAAATTGGGAAGCTTGAGAAATTAGAAATTGAGGTTTGGAAATAGAAATTTGAAATTGGAAGTTTCAAAATAGATTGGAGATTTGAAAAGATTGTGGAATTTGAGATTTGAAAAATGTGGTGACCACACCCATGAGGGTTGCCTACGTATCCTTTTAGAGAAATCAGGTCAGTCGTAGTTCAGACAAGAGTCCGATTGAAAATAGAAGATATGATTGGAATAAAGAGATTGAATTGGAAATTGGATTGGAAGATTGAGAGATTGAACTTTGATTGGAAGATTTGAAAAGATTCGATTTTGAAAGACTTGGTTTTAGGAATCCTAGACTTAGGGACTTGGAAAAGAAGGATTGGATTTGACCTGGAAAGATTTTAGAAAAGAATTGACTCGAATGTGAGACTTGGAAGATTTGGAAAGCTTGGATTTAGGAAAGGCTCGAATTAAGAAAGTTTCGTTTTAAGAAAGTGTCATTTTAGGAAAGTGTCATTTTAGGGAAGTTTCAAATTAGGAAAATTTTGGAATTAGGAAAGTTTCAAAATTTGGAAAGTTTTGAATTAAGAAAGCTTTATTTTAAGAAAGGTTTTGAAATAGGAAAGTGTTGAATTTAGAAATGTTTTGAATTAGGAAAAGTTTAGTTTAAGAAAGGTTTAGAATTTGGAGAGTTTCAAGTTAAAAAAGTTTTGAATTTGAAAAGCTTAGAATTTTAGAAAGATTTTAAATTAGGAAAGATTTGAATTTAAAAAGATTTAGAATTTTTGGAATATTCAAAGTTTGAGTTTTAAAAAGATTTGAAAATATAGATTTGGGAGTTAAAGCTTGGAAAGGATGTGGAATTAAGAAAAGTTGGAATGAGAAAAGGTTTAGACTTTGAAAGATTTGAAGTTTAGGAAAGTTTAGAACTTAGGAAATTTTAGAGTTTGAAAGTTTCGAATTTAGAAAGTTTAGGATTTAGGAAGTTTTAGAGTTTGGAAAGATTTGAAATTTAGGAAGTTTAGAATTTTAGAAAGATTTAAATTTAAGAAAGTTTAAAGTTTTGGAAAGATTTGAACTTAAGAAAGATTTGAAGATTTAGATTTGGAAAGTTTAAGATTTGGAAAGGGATGGAATTAGGAAATAGTTGAACTAGAAAGATGTGGAAGTTGAGTTTTAAAATTTAGGAATGATTTTTATGTTCAAGTTTTGAAAATTTAAGATTTAGGAAAGGAGAAGATTAGGTAGGAGTTGTATTAGGAAAGATTTGGATTAGGAAGGGATTGGATTTTGTTTCTAAAAGAGAAGGTTTGACTCTGTTTCCAAAAACGGAAGATAGGATCTAGTTTCCTAAATGGGAAGATTGGGTTTGGTTTTCTAAAGGAAAGATTTGATTTGATAAGAATTTGGAAAGGGAAGTTTTAGAAACCCTGGATTTGGAAGAGTATAGTTTTGACGTAGAAAATAGGAGGTTTTGGGAACCTAGGTTTTAAGGCAAGTTCGAAAACCATGCTTGTGAAAAGAAAATTAGGGTTCCCTAATTGTGAGTTTTAGGGCTTGACTTGGACTCTAAGGAAAGAGTTTTTGAAAAGATTTTTAAGGAGCGTTTTTAGAAAGTGGATTTTGGGGAGAGTATTTTGGAAAGGAGTTGAAAAAGAGAGTTTTGAAAAATAGATTTTTGGAGGGAGTTTTTGAAAACAACTTTGGAAAGGAGAGTTTTAGGAAAGTATGTTGAAAAAGAGATTTTTAGGAGAAGAGACTTTTGAAAAGAGAGTTTTTAGAAGGTATAAAAATGTCGCACTTTCCTAAAGTGATTTTAACCATAAGAGGGCTAGAACCACTTTAAGAAAGCGACTTTGAAAACAACAAGATTTGAAAATATGGACCATAAAAGTCACTTTAAATGTAACACTTTCCTAAAGCAACCCTAGTCATGGAAAGGCTAGAATCACCCTAGGATTGTGATTTTGAAAACAAGTTTTGAAAAGGAGATTTTGATGCAATTTTGAAAATAAGTTTAATGCAAACTTTGAAAATGAGTTTGAAAACAATTTTTGGAAGATGCAAGATCATGATACGCACAATGCAAGTTTAGGGTCGTGTTCAGACAAGGTTATGGCTTGACCATATAATCAAGGGGGCCGAACCCACGTGGTCTTCGGTTGGCCTAAAGGAAAGCCCCCGACACGGTGACCCTCCAATAGTCTAATCCTACAGATGGACGGGGAGTCCCCTTGTTTCAAGCATGCAAAGAAAGGGGGGAAAGAGATAGAGGATTAAAATGGAGAAAACCCAAGTGGGTTAGGAGAGAGAAGAGAGAGGGGGAAAGTGCAGAAACGTAAAATGAAAGCCTACCTTGTGTCTTGTTTATTTTGCGTGCCTTGCTTTTCTTTGGTCTTCGTCTTGACTTTAGTCTTGATCTTCGAGGGCTTATCTTCGATCTTCAAATCTTCGTAGTTGCAGCAATCCAAGTCTTCAATGGAGGGTTGGAGGCTAGTGTATAAGTGTATAGGGGTGTGTATGAGTGTATAAGAGGCTAGGGTTTGTGTATGGAGGCTAGGGTTTGGAAAACCTAGAGAAGCTAGGGTTTTGTGAGTGTACAAGCTCTGTATATCGAAATATGGGATTTTTAGATTGAGTTTGCGGACGTCTTTCACGCTGGAAGAGGCTTTGTATTTATAGAGAAATGAATGCATTGGCGCCTGTTGCAGTGGCGCTAAGCCAAAAAATGGCCTGGCGCCACTCCTAGTGGCGCTAGTGTAATTTTTGGCCTGGCGCCACTGCTAGCGGCGCCAGCCATTTAGGAAATGTTTAAGGTCGGCAAGCAACATATCTTTGACTAGATTTGAGCGCCTGTATTAGTGACTACCGTGTAATTTTTAGCCTGACTTCACTAGGAGTGACTCCGGAAAGTTCGGGAATGATTTAAGGGACCGGGAATGGCCCGGAAGGCTAGAAAAGAGCAGGAACACTTAGAATAGTGTCGCGGAAGTATTTGACTTTGAAAATGAGGATAGGATGTGTCGGAAGGGTTGACCGAGCCTTTAGGGGCAAAACGGTCAATCGGATCAGGAAGCTGTCGAGACGAACCCGGAATGGACTGGAAAAAGACTTGAGTCTTGGAAACGTTATTTAAAATTTTTCCAAGATGTTGCCAGCTTGATACCCAGAGCCGGTATGGTCAGAAAAGGAGACCGGCCTAGTAGGGGCAAAACGGTCATTTTGCACCGGGTTTGTCGGAACTGACTCGGAATGATCCGAAAGGACAAAGAAAGGTTGAGAATACTATAAAAATCATTCTCGGGAAGTTATCGGTTTGATACCCAGAGCCGGTGTGGTCGGAAAAGGAGACCGGCCCACTAAGGGCAAAACGGTCATTTTGTACTGGGTTTGCCAGAACTGACTCGGAATGATTCGGAAAGGATGAAGGGAGGTTGAAAATACTATAAGAAGTATTCTTGGAAGGTTACCGGTTTGATACCCATAGCCGGTGTGGTTCCCGGGGCGTTCGAATGCCTAGGGGCAAAATGGTCATTTGGACCGGAAAGTCTCAGAATTGGCCCAAAATTGACTAGAAGGCACCTAATCATGCTGGATTGCCTTTAAGACAATCTTAGACGGTCGGACTCACCGTTCTGAAGACTCAGGTGTGGTCTCGAGAAACATGTTGGAAAAGGCCCAAGGGGCAGTTTGGTCATTTTTCACCGAAGTGGGCTAGCAGGTACTGGTGTTGACCTGGGTTTTGAGTGTTTCCACCACTCTGACAGTGGTTGTGTGATACTGGGGTTTGTTGGCAATTCCCTATATCGACCTGTTTACATGTATTTCCGTTACTCTGACGGTTGCGATGTTTACGAGTATTTCCGCTACTCTGACGGTTCGCGATCATTCCCGAGACTGCCTGATCTCGGGGAGCTGCTAAAGGGACTTAGCGCCTGAGAATCAACTTTCTCGAAAGGCGTGTCTAAACGGACATTTCTGTATTGGTGGGCTAGCAGGCGCCAAAGGTGGATCGTTCTACCATCTAGGGGACTTGGGGTCTCGTCCTAGTCGATAGGTTTAAAGGGACTTACCGTTTCGAAGAGACTTTCTTCAAAAAACTCGTCGGACCGTCTCGAGAATTAAACTATCTCAAGAAAGGGATTGGAATTTGAAAGGGGCCTTATCGTCTTCGGAAAGATACGCCTAATTGGAGTAGATTTACAGTCTCGAGGAATCAACTGTCTCGAGAGAGGGATTGGAATTGGAAAGGGGTCTTATCGTCTTCGAAAAGACGTGCCTAATTTGGAATTAGAAATGGGACTTACCGTCTTTGGAAAGACATGCCTAATTTGGAATTGGAAAGGGGACTTACCGTCTTCGAAAAGACGTGCCTGATTGGAGTAGATTTACCGTCTTGAGGAATCAACTACTTCGAGAGAGGGATTAGAATTGGAAAGGGGCCTTATCGTCTTCGGAAAGACATGCCTGATTTGAAATTGGAAAGGGGACTTACCGTTTTCGGAAAGACGTGCCTGATTTGGAATAGATTTACCGTCTCGAGGAATCAACTGTCTTGAGAGAGGGATTGGAGTTGGAATTGGAAAGGACAATGCCCCTAAGGGCATTTTGGTCATTTTGCCTTTATTTGGGCCTGGTGGGCCCGCGAAGCGTTGGACAGACGGGATTTGGACTTAGAGAGTTGGTTTCGATTGGAATACGTCCATATTGACTTGAGTACAAGTCTGGACGGAGTGTAGATTGCCGAGCGGTAAAAAATGGGGTGCTTACATCCTCTTCTTGCATGCTTGAAGTAAGGGATTTCCCGGTTCATGTCTAAGAAGGCCTTGGGGGAAGTCACCGTATCGGGGATTTTTTTCGAGTTTAACCTAAGACGGTGTGGGTCTAGCCCCCTTGATTATGTGGTAAAGCCTTGTCTTGTATGTTCACGTCCCTATTGCATTGTGGTTGTTGTCGCGCCCAGATTTTTCGCACTCGAGGAATACTCACCCAAGCGGGAAAAATACTGTACTCTCTCGTTAGAACTCACCCTCCTAAAAGAATGAGTGCGACTAGGTTTGAATTGAAAACAGGTTTGAATAAAGGGCTTTTTGAAAAAGATTCGGAGTCGCCACCTAACTTGATTAAGGTGAGTTAGGTCACCTAAAAACTAAGAATAATCCGAAGACTACACTTAGGGTTTTTGAAAAACAATTTTGAAAACATCTCCTCAAGAGAGGGTTTTTAAGAAAACAGGTTGTTTGGCAACCTTGGGAAAACATTTAGCCCTTTTTTGAAAAATAACTCCTTTTTGGTCTTTGAAAACAGTGGTCTAGGTTCGGAGGTTGGTTACGTGTAGGGAAGACGCACTAAGCTATCACCCCATCCCGCCCTTTCGGTACCTACATGTCAATCTACCCTAGATTTACCTATGAGAGTCTTCGACTAACTATAGTTCAACCCTATTCACTTTAGAAAAACAATGTTTGAAAAATATGATGCATGATAGGCAAGTGCAAGATGAGAGAATTGGAAAATAGAAATTGATTTGAAAAGAAATTGATTTGATTTGAAAATAGATTTGAAGAAATAGAATTGAAATTGAAAAGTTTGAAAATTGAAAGTAGAAGTTTGAAAATAGAAATTTTGGAATTTTGAAAATAGATTGGAATGTGAGGTTTGAAAAGATTTTGGAAACCGCACCCATGAGGGTGGAATTGAAAGTTTGAAAAGTATTGTGACCGCACCTATGAAGGTTGCCTACGTATCCCTTTGGGGGAATCAGGTCAGTCGTAGTTCGGACCGGAGTCCGATTGAAAAGAGAAGGGTGGATTTGAAGAAGGAGATTGAATTGGAAATTGAATTCGATTTGGAAGGAGATTGAAAATTGAAATTGAAAAGATTGGACTTTGATTTGAAGAGATTGATTTTGGAAAGACTTGGTTTTGGAAAGATGGAAGTTTAGGAAACCTAGACTTAGGAAAGATAGGAGACCTAGAGAAGACTTGAGATTAAGAAAGATTGGATTGGAATGTTGGATTTGGAAAATTTAGAAAGATTGGATTTTAGAAAATATTCGAATTAGGAAAGGTCCGTTTTAGGAAGGTTTCGTTTTCAAAAAGTTTTGAAATTAGGAAAGTTTTAGGTTTAGGAAAGTTTTCGAAAAAGGAAAGGTTTTCAGATTAGGAAAGTTCCCAAATTAGGAAATTTTTGAAAATCGGAAAGTTTTGATTTTAGAAATGTTTTGAAAAAGGGAAGTTTTGAATTTGGAAAGCTTTGAAAACAAGGAAGTTTTGAAAATAAGAAAAGTTTGGTTTTAGGAAAAGTTTGAAAAAGGAAAGTTTTCAACTTAGGAAGTGTTTGAATTAAGAAAGGGAAAGTTTTGAATTAAGAAAGCTTCATTTTAAGGAAGGTTTTGAAAAAGGAAAGGTTTTGAAAATAAGGAAGTTTTGAAAATAGGAAAAGTTTTGGATTTGGAAAGATGTTGGAGTTTTGGAAAGTTTAGAATTTAGAAAGTTTGGAAGTTTAGAAAGATTTAACTTAAGAAAGTTTTGAATTTAGGAAACTTTGGATTTGAAAAGATTTGAAATTTGGAAAGTATAGGATTTAGAAAGTTTTAGAGTTTTAGAGTTTTAGAAAATCTTGAAATTAGGAAAAGCTTGAGTTTAGGAAAGGTTTGAAAACTTAGATTTGAAAAAGATTTTGGAAAAGGGTAGAATTAGGAAAGATTTAAAAGTTGAGTTTTAAAGTTTAGGAAAGATTTTTATGTTCAAGTTTTGAAAACTGAAGATTTAGGAAAGTGAAAGTTTAGGAACGATTCGAATTTAGGAAAGATTTGGATTTTGAAACTTAAGGAAAGATTTGAAGTTTAGGTTTAGGAAACTTATGGTTTAGGAAGGTATTGAATTAGGAAAGGTTTGGATTAGGAAGGGATTGGATTTAGTTTCCTAAACGGAGAGATTTGATTCGGTTTCCTAAAGGGAAGGTAGGATTTGGCTAGGATTTGGAAAGGAAAATTCTAGAAACCCCTAGATTTGGAAAATTGTTGTTTTGACGTAGAAAAGAGGTTTTGAAAACATGTATAGTTTTGATATAGAAAACAAAGGATTTTGGAAGTCTAGGTTTGGGGCAAAGTTTGAAAATCATGTTTTTGGAAAGAAAACTAGGGTTTCCTAATTGTGGGTTCTAGGGTTTGGTTTGGGCTCTAAGGAAAGAGTTTTCTTTGGAAAACGCGTTTTTGGAAACGACGGTTTTCTCGAAGAGAATCCTAGGGAGGAGTTTTTTGGAAAGCATGTTTTTGGAATTGTAGAGTTTACAAAGAAAATCCTATAGGGGAATTTCTAGAAGGAAGATTCCGGGAGGAGAGTTTTTAGAAAGATTTTTAGGGAGTGTTTTTAGAAAGTGAATTTCGAGGAAAGAAAGTTTTGGAAAGGAGTTGAAAAAGAGAGTTTTGAAAAAGAGATTTTGAAAGGGAGTTTTTGAAATCAATTTTTTGAAGAGGGGAGTTTTAGGAAAGTATGTTGAAAAAGAGATTTTTAGGAAGAGATTTTTGAAGAAAGAGTTTTTAGAAGGTGTAAAAACATCTCACTTTCCTAAAGCAATTCTAACCATAAGAAGGCTAGAACCACTTTAAGAAAGCGGTTTTGAAAACAAGGTTTGAAAATATAGACCAAAAGGCCACTTTTAATATAACACTTTCCTAAAGCAACCCTAGCCATGGAAAGGCTAGAATCACCCTAGGATTGTGATTTTGAAAACATGTTTTTGAGAAAGAGCTTTTGATGCAATTTTGAAAACAAGTTCGAAAACGATTTTTGAAAACAACTTTTTGAAAACGAATTTTGGAAGATGCAAGACTATGATATGCACAATGCAATTTGGGGTCGTGAACATACAAGGTTAAGGCTTCACCACATAATCAAAGGGGCCGGACCCACGTGGTCTTTGGTTAGACTAGAAGAAAGCCCCCCGACACGGTGACTCTCCCATAGTCCAATCCTACACATGGACCGGGAATCCCCTTGTTTCAAGCATGCAAAGAAAGGGGGGGAAAGAGATGGGGGATTAAAATAGAGAAAACCCAAGTGGGTTGGAGAGAGAAGAGAGAGGGGGAACGTGCAGAAAATTAAATAGGGAGCCTACCTTGTTTCTTGTTTATTTTGCGTGCCGTGCAGCCTTCGGTCTTCGGTCTTCGGTCTTGATCTTCACCCTCAGTCTTCAAGGATTGTCTTCAAGCTTTGAATGGCTGCTCTTCAAGTCTTGAGAGAGTGGTTGAAGGCTAGTGTATGAGTGTATAGGGGTGTGTATGAGTATATAGGAGGCTAGGGTTTGTATTTATAGGTTACACAATGTGTATCGAATTGTGTGATTTTTAGGTTAAGTTTTCAGACCCTCTTCACGTTGATCGAGGCTCTGTATTTATAGAAGTTGGACAAGCCTGGCGCCAGGGCAAAATTTATACTGGCGCCACTAGGAGTGGCGCTAGGCCATTTTTTGGCTTGGCACCACCAGCCATTTAGGAAACAATTAAGGTCGGCAAGCAACGTATCTTTGACTAGATTTGGGCGCCTGTACTAGTGACTACCATGTAAACTTTAGCCTGGCTTCACTAGGAGTGACTCCGGAAAGTCCGGGAATGATTTGAAGGAGCCGGGAGTGACCCAGAAGGCCGGCAAGGAGCAGGAACACTTAAAATAGTGTCCTGGAGGTATTTGACTTGAAAAGTGAGGATTGGATGTGTCGGAAAGGTTGACCGAGCCTTTAGGGGCAAAACGGTCAATCGGACCGGAAAACTGCCGGGACAGACTCAAACTGTCCCGGAAGAAGACTTGGGATCTGGAAACATTATTTAGGATGTTCCCAGAGGTTGCCGGTTTGATTCCCAGGGCCGGCGTGGTCGGAAATGGAGACCGGCCCACCAGGGGCAAAACGGTCATTTTGTACCGGGTTTGCCAGGGGAATGGTTTGTATTCTTGGGACATTACTGGTTTGGAACTGACTCGGAATGGTCCGGAAAGGTAAAGGAAGGTCGAGAACACTATAAAAAGTATTCTCGGGACATTACCGGTTTGATACCCAGAGTCGGTGTGGTTGAAGAAGGAGACCGGCCCTCTAGGGGCAAAACGGTCATTTTGTACCGGGTTGGCCGGAACTGACTCGGAATGGTCCGGAAACGTAAAGGAAGGTCGAGAACACTATAAAAAGTATTCTCGGGGCATTCGGATGCTTAGGGGCAAAATGGTCATCTTGACCGAAAAGTCTCGGAAAAGGCCCTAAGGGTAGTCTGGTTATTTTTCACCGAAGTAAGCTAACAAGCATGGGTATTGACCTAGGTTTTGAGTGTTTCCGCCACTCGGACGGGGTTGGGTATTTCCGCTACTCAGACGGGGTTGAGTATTTTCGCTACTCGGACGGGGTTGACGATTTGAGAGTATTTCCGCTACTCTAACGGTTCTGTGAGTATTTCCGCTACTCTAACGGTTCTGTGAGTACTTCGGCTACTCTAACGGTTCTGTGAGTACTTCCGCTACTCTAACGGTTCTGTGAGTATTTCCGCTACTCTAACGGTTTTATGAGTATTTCCGCTACTCCAACGGTTTTATGAGTAGTTTTGCTACTTGGACCGTCTCGAGGAATAAACTGTCTCGAGAGAGGGATTGGAAAGGGGTCTTATCGTCTCCGAAGAGACGTGCCTAGATTGGAACTGTCTAGAGGAATAAACTGTCTTGAGAGAGGGATTGGAAAGGGGTCTTACCGACTCCGAAGAGACGTGCTTGGGTTTTGAGTGTTTCCGCCACTCTAACGGTGTTGTGAGTGTTTCCGCCACTCTGACGGTTTTGTGAGTGTTTTCGCCACCCTAACGGTTTTGTGAGTGTTTCCGCCACTCTGACGGTTTTGTGAGTGTTTCCGCCACTCTGACGGTTTTGTGAGTGTTTCCGCCACTCTGACGGTTTTGTGAGTAGTTTTACTATTTGGACTGTCTCGAGGAATAAACTGTCTCGAGAGGGGGATTGGAATTGGAATAAGAAAGGATAATGCCCCTAAGGGCATTTTGGTCATTTTGCCTCTATTTGGGCCTGACAGGCCCGCGAAGCGATGGAAAGACGGAATTTGGACTAGAGGATTGGATTCGATTGGAATATGTCCATAATGACTTGAAAATAAGTCTGGACGGAGTGTAGACTGCCGAGCGGTCAAAAATGGGGTGCTTACAGTTGTTGTGTTCATACATTGCATTCAATATTACATACAAAAGCTTTCTTTAAAACTTGCATCTAAAAAAGTTATTTTTAAACTTGTTTTCAAAATCACATCCCTAAGATGATTTTGGCCATTCCATGGTTAGAGTTATTTTAGGAAAATGTCATATTCAATGAGACCATTAAGGTCCATAATTGAGGGTTTCAAACCCTACTAGTTTTCAAAACCACAACCCTAAGATAATTCTAGCCATTTCGTTGTTAGGGTTATTTTAGGAAAGTTTTATATTCAATGAGACAATCAAAGTCTAAATTAGGGTTTCAAACCCTGGTTGTTTTCAAAATCACAACCTTAGAATGGTTCTAATCTTCCCATGATTAGAATCGTTTTAAGAAAGTGATATATTTAAGAGATTTTCAAAAGTCTATATTCAAACCTTTATAAAACCGTTTTGCAAATCCACTTCCTAAAAATTCTTCTCAAAGATTTACTTTCTAAAAACCCTTTATCTTAAAGTCCAAGTCAATACCCTAGAGTCCATATTTAGGAAACCCTAGATTTCTCACATAAAATCATGACTTTCTATTTGCATCAAATTATAGATGTTTAAAACTATTTTCTACATGAAATCATAGATTTCCTAATTCAAAACTCACATAAAATGAGAGATTTCCAAAACCAAAGCTTTCCAATTTCAAGTTAAATCAAATCTTGTTTCGAAATAGGAAACCCAATCAAATATCCTATTTTTCCAAATAAAATATAATATTCTGTTTTAGGAAATAAAAATCAAATATTTCATAATTTCAGTTTTTCCTAATGTCAATTTTTCCTAATTTTAAAACTTTCCGAAAACAAAATTTTTCTCTTTCAATTGAAATCCAATTTTTCCAATTCAAATGCATAGCATAAACCATAAGTCCTAGGATTACTTTAAGCCTAAGTTACCTCAAACATAGGTCAAATCTTTTCAAACTCAACTTTCCAAATTCAATTCTTCTTAAATCAAATCTTTCCAAATCTTGACTTTTCAAATTTCAAAATTAAACCTTTCTTAATTTAAATATTTCCAAAATCAAATATTTCCTAAATCAAACTTTTCCTAAAGCAAGACTTTTCAAATCAAATCTTTCCTAAAATGAAAACTTTCCTAAAATCAAACTTTTCAAGTGCATGCTTAAACCCTAGGTTATCTAACCCTAGGATACCTAAGCCATAGTTGAACCCTAACCCTAAGTTATGAAACTTCAACTCTTTTCTAAGTCTTAAGTTTAAATCAAGATAGTTTTCAAACCCCAATTCAAGTTAAGATGATTTCAAAGTTCAATTTTAAATCTTCTAATTAAAGTTTAAATTAAACCCTTTTTAAGTCAAACTTTTCGGCGCCCCAAAGTATCTATTTTTAATCGGACCCTAAGTCCGAACTACGGCTGACTTGGTTTCCAATAAAGGGATATGTATGCAACTCTCGTGGGTGCGATCACAACCCTTTTCAAAATTTCAATTTCCTTTTTCAAAATCTCTCTCCAAATTTCAATTCTTTTCTTACACTTGCATATCATGTATCACATCATCCCTAAAGTGATGACATAAACATATTTTTCAAAATTCTAAAAGTGGACATAATTGGACATTGGATAATCAGAGATTCTAAATTAGTAAACCTAGAGTGAAAGGACATGTAGGTACCGCATGGCGGGATAGGATGATAGGCTAGTGCATCTTCCCTACACATAACTAACCTCCGAACCTAGAATCACTGGTTTTGAAATACCAAAATCGGAGTCATTTTCTAAAAGGGCTTAAATATTTTTTAAAGGATGCTAACCAACTTGTTTTTTCAAAAATCCTCTCTTAAGGAAGTTTTCCAAAAAACCTAAATTTATGTCTTCGGACTTCTCTTGGTTTTAGGTGACTTAACTCACCTTAATAAAGTTAGGTGGTGACTTCTAGCCTTTTTCCAAAAGCTCCATTATTCAAATTAATTTTTAATTTAAATCTAGTCGCACTCATCCTTCTAGGAGGATGAGTTCTAATGAGAGAGTACCGTGTATTTCCCACATATTTCTCGAGTGCCAAAAACTGGGGCACGACATTATTCAATACACTTATTTGTAACCAAATAACTAGTTCTATAGTTTAGACTAAAGGAAGTTGTAGCAAGAACATATAGGAACACCGTAAGAAAACATGAGTGGGCAACTTCTTTTTATTTTTATTTTTTGAGCTTAGCAATCTTTCTTAGGACTTGGAGAAATCAAATCAAATTAGAGAGATCATACTCACCACTCAATAAAAACACTAATGCAGATTATCTTTCTGAGAAGGATGCATATTCTCTTAAAGCATTAATTAAGAAGTATATTCCATGCTCTGAGGTATCAGTGTGGCTAGTTTTTGGGTGACCTACCTCGTTCTTTCTCCTCGTCCTCTTGTGCAGGGGTGTTCAGCTTCTCTCTTTCTCTCTCTCTCTCTCTTGTTAGTTCAGGTGGCAATACAAGAGGGGGGTGAATTAGGTTTAAACAATAATTCAATAAATAATTTTAGATTTAAAAATTCTAACTAAATATTCAAACAAATATTAATCAACCAATAATATATTATAAATAAATGCAAGCAATTCAAACTCTAAAGTAAAGGAGATAAAGAGAAGAGAATACGACACTAAGATTTATCATGGTTCGATTTCAACTCCAAAATCTACGTTCACTCCCCAAGACTCCTTGAGATTTTTCTCCACTATATCCAAACTATAGATATAGTCACTAACCTTTTAACCCAGGCGTTAGTCCTCTTTTGCAACTAGTTTCTTTTCACAAATGCTAATCACACCCCTCCAACTAGTTTTTATATAGGTGCTAGTCACAGCCAATCAAGTGATCCCTCACTCCAACTAATTTTTACACAAATGCCAGTTACACCCAATCCTTAGCTATTTTCTCTAGCTAGTCTTTCCCTTACAAGAAGAAAGAACAAGAGTACAACCACTCTTACTTACAAATAAATTCTCTCTAAGAAAAAATATGCCAATGAAGCTCTCAAGACATTACAAGATAAAAGACAATGAAGCTCTCAAAAACTTTGTAGGATGAATATCACTTTGATGCACAATACTTGTTGTTCTTGTTGTTTTTATTGTTGTTTGTTTCTCAAGTGTATCTCTATTTATAAATGAAAATAGGAGGATGATTTGTAGCTTCAAATGAGTTTATAGCCGTTAGAGACCATTGAAGACATTTCTTCTCATTGAGCTACTCGCTGCCAGACAGGTTTTTGAATTTCTAATTGGATACTTTCACTTCCACCTCGATGTTTGCCTTGTTAACGTTCGAATTTGAATATGACTATAAAAGAGAGTTGGTAGATATAGAAGTCAGATTTCTAGAGATGCAATAACTAGGGAGATCTAATGGTTAGATCAAATCTAATGATCAAATTACTGGAACTGTCTCCTAGTTGGTATATTTGAATTTTTGCATAGATGCCTTCACTTCAAGCTCAATGTTCACCTTCTTAACATTCGAATTTGAATTTTCATCCAAGAGAGATACGATATATATGTAAGGTAGATTTTTAGCACATCAAGAATTTTAAACGATATGGTCAAATAATCATGATTGTCACTGGGCTACCATATATCGAATTTCAAATCCAATAAGTCACCTTCCAGCTTATGTTCGTTCAAGAAAACATCTTTTCATGAAAACTTTAAAAGACACTGTAATTAGACATTTGAGTATTTTTTTCTAATTCCATAAGAATCAGATCGATCCAACAGTTGGATCAAAAGATATGGACAAAAAATTAAGGTTGTATCATAGGATATAGCTTCATTGAATTTTCAACCTTAAAAGAAAATTAGGTCCTCCAATTTTCTTTCTTGAATCAGGTTTCCTTAAAACATGATTCTCAAGGATTTAGATATTGCTTTTCAAGGCTTGATATATTTTTTAAGTGGTTCATAATTTTGAAAACTTTATTACGCCAACTAGAACAAGGTTTAAAAGTATTGAATATATTTAATCAAGAAAACATTTATAAATCAAAGTAAGTTATCATCAAAATCATATATAAAATTTCATTTGAATAAATTTAGGGCTAACAATCTCTCCCTTTTTGATTGATTTACTTCTTAAAAACACTTCAAGCAAAATAAATATTTTCATATATATATATATCATGTTCAAGAGAGTGGTAGAAAAATCAAAACAAATATAATCCAAACTCCCCCTTAACCAATGCATCTCATCTTAAACTCATTTATAAAAGAATTGAACTAAAAGCTCATCATATCAATTAACATATTTCTCTCCCTTTGTTATCATCAAAAAATAATCATATATAAAAATGATAAAATTGTATAAAATATGAACACATATATATTTTCCTTTTGAAGTCCACAAAAATAACAGATGTTTAGATATGAGATATATTCGATTCAAAACCAAATATGCTTTATAAATCTCAACAATTTATATTTCTTCCCCTTTCAATATCAAGAAATACATGGAGTAAAATTCATATAAACATATGTAATGCAACAATCAATTATGATCTTGTAAAATCATATGTATAAATTTCAAAATATTTCAAAGCATGTCACAATTTTTTCACAATAAAAAATAAATACACACTCACACACATATATATATATATTAAAGTTTTGTTTTCTCCATCATTTAATATCAATAAAGTAACATACCTCATATTTTTCTTTTACCATTAAGCAGAGATTAGCAACTTCATTGTCACTCTCAACTTCACTATTACTCCAAAATATTGCCACGTTTTTTCTTTTGACCTTCTTTTTTGCCTTCTTGAGTATTGGACATTCGGGTTTCATGTGGCCGGGTTTCTTGCATTCATAACACACAATAGCATTATTTTTTGAGGACACATTTTCACTTTGCCTTTTCTTTTTTATAAACCTTTTGAATTTGTTTGTGATTATAGTATGCTCCTCATCTTCATTGCTAGTCTCTCCATCGTCACTATCAAATGTGAAGAAAATAGTAGATGATTTCAATGCTATGCCTTTCTTCTTTTTGCTTTCGTCGTCATCCATTCTCATGGTAAACTCATGAGTCATGAGTGAACCCAAGAGCTGATCCAAGCTAAGCTTTATGAGGTCTTTGGCTTCTTATATGGTGGTGACTTTCGCCTGCCAATTCTTTGGTAAACACCTAAGAAGCTTTCTTACAAATTCAACATTAGTATAAGATTTGTCAAGAGATTTTAAAGTACTTATCATGTCAGTAAATCTAGTAAACATGTCAGAAATAGACTCATCAAGATTTATTTGAAACAACTCATATTTGTACACAAGTATACTAATCTTGGGTTGTTTAACTTGATTAGTTTTCTTGTGTGTAATTTTCAATTTATTCTAAATTTTCTTGGCTGACTCATATGTAGAGATTCTATTAAACTCATTAGGATCTACTGCACAATAAAGAACATTCATAGCTCTAGTATTTAATTGAACATTTTTCATATCACTAGAATTCCATTCATTTTCTTCCTTAAGCGCATTTTTCCCTTCTACAATCTTAGTTGGTATACTAGGACCACTAACAATAATTTTCCATGACTCATAATCAATAGCTTGAATATATATTCTCATTATACTTTTCTAATAGTTATAATTTGTGCCACAAAACAATTGGTCTATTGGTCGATTGACCTTCAATAAGGAAAATACTAAAAATAGTTGCCATAATACACTCTAAGACAATTAAGTCCACTATAAGAGCCTAGGCTCTGATACCAATTGCTAGTTTAGGTGGCAACCCAAGAAAGGGGTGAATTGGGTTTAAACAATAATTTAATAAATAATTTCAAATTTAAAAATTCTAACTAAATATTCAAACAAATATTAATCAACTAATAATATGTTGTAAATAAATGCAAGTAATTCAAACTATAAAGTAAAGGAGAAAGAGAAAAGAGAATATGACACCAACATTTATCGTGGTTCGACTTCAACTCCAAAGTCTATATCTACTGCCCAAGTCTCCTTCCTTGAGATTTTTCTCCACTATATCCAAACCGTAGATACAACCACTAGCCTTTTAACCCAAGCGCTAGTCCTCCTTTACAACTAGTTGTTTTCACAGATGCTAGTCACACCTCTCAAATTAGTTTTTATGCAAGAAGACGAAGGGACAATTCAAATTAAACATCTCTCATTCAACATCCATCCAAGAAGGTGAATCCGAAGACTTGAGAGTAGTTTAAGATCCCGTGATGTAAATATTGAATAGACGGAAGTCCTACGGAAAATGTTCCCTCTCCTCATTTTGATGTACTTTTGAAAAATTCAATGTACAAAAAGAATTCATCTCAATAAAGTTGTTATTACTGTCAAATGAATGAATAAATGTATGAATGGATAAATGAATAAGCGCAGGTATAGTATTACATACAGGAGCAACCCCCTATCTCTCGACATAAGCCAACACACCATGTTTAGTTGCCCTAAAAAAGCAGGGGCATCCTTGGGTCATGCATTGCATAAAATCCTTCTAATCCAGAACCCAACATATAATCCTTTTGTTTTGTTTTTCTTTATTTTCTATTTCCCCCTCTCATCTCATCAAAATACTAGCAATAGTTTTTGATGAGATTGCTTGCATTTTAGGTCATCATTGCTCCCAGGAAAGGAAAGAGAGGAACACGAGTGTCTCCTGTACTTTGAACCCCAGTCCTCACTCGTCAATGAGCAGCACAAATGTCAAATGAAGGCAACACCTTGATCAACAGAACAACTTGGTGACACGGGAAGAAGTGAATGAGATGAAGGCAAAAATAGACGAGATGTTCAAACTCATGCAATTGATGGGTTTCAAAGGACCTTTCACGAATCCATCAGCCTTAACATCCCACCCCAAGGAAATTGTAGCTATCCCACCAAGGGTCGTCCTGTGAACTGATAATGCGGGGAAGAGCAAGGAACTCCCCAAAGCAGTGCACATCTAGGAAGAAGAGGAAGACAACCCTGAAACCATCCTATTGACTGCCACATCAAAGAAGGAAAGCGTGAATCCTCATGATCTCACGATACAAGGCCTAGAAGAGTCCTTGCACAGCCTATAAGGTCATGATGCCTTTAGTGGGACATCCTATGATGAACTGTGCTTCTTTCCTAATCACCTAAGACCACCCAAATTCAAGATGCCCAATTTCCAAAAGTACGATGGAAGTAGGGATTTCGTGGCTCACCAAAGACTATACGCAGGCGCACTAAGTGGTCATGGGAATGACCCCAAACTCCTGATGCAATTGTTTCAACATAGCTTGACCGAACCCGCCTTGTAATGGTTCGCCCGTTTAGACTTGAAGAGATAACAACCTAGAATAAATTAGTCACGACCTTCCGCTCCCAATACCGACACAACAGTGACCTAACCATGGATAGGTGTGCCTTGATGATGATGACCCGAGGGGAGAAGGAAAGCTTCAAGAGCTACGCTCTGAGATGGAGGGAGGCAGCAGCTCAAGTCAACCCCCCACTGCTGGAAAAAAAGTATGTCCAGCTGTTTGTGAACACTTTCCAAGGTCTGCACTATGAGCGCCTGTGTTTGAGCATCAGAAAGAGTTTTTTTGAGCTAATAATGTAGGGAGAAATGATTGAGAATAGATTGAAAACTAGTAGAATCACGGACCCCTATGCTAAGACAAGTGAGGGATTTGCAAATGCAGCCAAAAAAGTAGCAACCACTTAGGGTACTGGCAAAAAAGAAGGAGAGGTATCTGCCATCCTGCCCACACCACAGCAGCCATACTATTCCCAATATCAAGCTTGACCACCTTCGCCTGCTCCTATCATCAACATCCTTGCAGCTAATGTTCAAGCACCTACTCCTGGATCAGTCGCTGCTCGACCATACCTTAGCTCTAACAGAAACAACTAGTGAAACCGAGAGTTTACGCACCTGGCATGTACCCAAACAGAAGCCTATCATGAGCTCCTCAAAGCCAAGCACATAAACCCTATACCCCTACGGCCACTACTAAGTTCGCTACCTCCAACCTTCAACCTTGCCCTTACCTGTGAATTTTATTTTGGGGGACAAGGACATGACACAGAGTCTTGTTTCTCTTTGAAGCATAAAATCCAAGACCTTATTGATAACAAGGTCATTAATACCGAAGAGGTGAAATCGGTCCCCGCTCCCAATGTCATGGCAAACCCCTTACCAGACCATGCTGTCAAAATCATCACAGAAGGAGAGACAGATCCAGATGGCATCATAGCTGCAGACTATTTCGAGGGTGAATCAGACACTAAAGAAGGAAGTGACTAGGAAGAGGAGCTACTGCCATGCCCTATCTATCTGTACAACTCAAGTGGAGAGCAAGATCCTTTTGACTGGCCTATGGAAGAGCCCATGGAAGATGTTCCCGCTAATACTGTGCCTGCAGATAGCTGGGGAGAAGAATTCCTGCGCCCCAGATATGCCGAAGCTGAGGCCCACCTAAAAGAGGAGATCTTTGACTATGAGGATATGGGTTGGGGCATCTATGAGCTAAGAATGCCAAACCCCCCATTCGAATTTAGTGAGGGTGATTTGGATAGCCTGCTTGCTGAAATCAACAAAGAGAAAGCTGATAAAGAGGAAAAGCCACCGCAAGTCTTGTTAGAAAGCTTGGCTACGAAACCCCAAGAAACTGAGCAAAAGAAAACCATTCAACCAAAGGGAAGCCTTCAGGGATCCCAAGATGAGATGCATAACCTTAATGGCCCAACTAGAGAAGAAGAAGGAAAGGAAGGAATCCCCAACTGCACTATGACTACCCATTTCTACCACTCCGTAGCCAACGCAACAATTTGTCCAGCACCACCGAGTGAAGAAGTTGGCGAATGGAGCATGGAGGAGGTAGGTGTGGTCCCGAAGCCCACCTGAAGTAGCAACTGTCGAAGGGATGTTCTTTTCATCAAACTCTACCTTTACTTTCTTATTAATTGTTTTGTCAACTCTGCTTTTTATCTTCTGTTAATCAAGAGTTTGTCATGTATGTAAAACCTTTGAAATGAAAGAAAAAGAATTTGAAATTTGCATTTATCATCTTCGGTACTTGCTCTTTCTTAGAAATTTTCCCTCTTATTGTTATGCCTTGACTTGAAGGGGGGAATAGTATGCGCTCCCTCATCTGTGGGGATCGTTCTTCATCCAAAGAGGGGAGATACTGAGGAAAGGAAAGAGAGAGAGTGGATCACTGAAAAAAGGTGGCACTCAGAGGATGTCATGGCAAAGTAGTCGGCAGTTGGACCCTCGAAAGGAAGAGAAGCTATCATTTTAAATTTCCCTAAATAGCAAAGCAATTCCTTTGAACAGCCCACTCAAGCCATGAGTAATTTTTATTCAAACACCCTAACCAGGAACCACCCCCCACGCTAGGGCAAGTACGAGTAACGAAACAACTAAGTTAAACATTTGCTAATCTCAAAGGATGACGCCTAAGATTGAACTTCATGGACTAAGCAATCTTGTCTGAAAGGAAGAGGGGCCATCTATTCTTCTACCATACAGTTAAAAGAATCCCCTTTGAAAAACTCCTTTTGAGCCAAATTACGTTTCTTCGGCAAACCCGTCCTGGTGATCACCGCCTACAATGGGTGAAAGTAAAATGAGAAAAGGGAACAAAAAAAAAAAAGGGGGGGGGGGGGGGGGGGGGGGGAGCTTCCCCGGACATCGAAAGAAGAAAGAAACAATGCGATATTAAAAAAAAAAAAAAAGAAAGGACAAAAAGAGAGAACGGGTGACAAGGTGCCCTAAGAAATCAACGGGCTACGCAAATAGTAGCGTTGGGGCAGAACCAAGAAGAACCATAAATCCTATGTGGGTAAAAGTTGGTAGACCAAAAAAGAAAAAAAAGAAGAGAAGAGAGAGAGAGAAAGGGACCCAAAGAGGGAAAGGCTTGAAAAAGTGATCACCGGTAAACCCAGGAAGAGTGTAACACTTTGGGCCTTTAACACCTTTCCTTTCGAAAACGCCATAACGTAGCCACACTACAACCCATGGAAAAGTCCCTTCAGATCAGAGAAGATTGCTTAGTCTAAACAAGTTCAAAAGAAAATGGCGACATTTAAAAAAGAAAGGTGTGCAAAACAGCAAAAGCTTACTTAAGGCGGTTCTAGTTTATTATCAACCCCGTTAAGGAGTAAAGAAATTGTTTGAGCCTATATATCCTTCATTTCTCACCCTTAACTTAGCCTACATTACGGTTCAAAGTAAAGACTTCTCGGATTGAGGATGAAAACTGCCTGCTCCTTTGCTAAAGGCTACTTCGGTTGTCACCTAGAGAGCCCACTAATTCAAATGTGAGGTCCTTGAGAGGGAGTCGAGCGAGTGACAGGTTCTTCCTCTTCCAATAAGAAAGAGGAGATTCAGGTTGGAAAATGGAAACCCTAAGAATGGGGCAACTACTATCTCCTCACAATAAGACAAAGGCATAATAAAGAAAAGAAGCTTCAAGGAAGGAACGAAAGTCCGAAATGATTAGCTCCCAGGGGACACTTAGTTGCACCCAAAAAATTAGAACTTACCCCTAGGCCTGTTTTCGTGAAGTTGTATACACCTGTGTGCTTTGTCCGAATACGTGCAACAATACACCTACCTTTTTCACATCTACTTAAAGCTTACACATACTCATCATTTCTTATGTGTGTCATGATTTCTGTACTCTTGTATTTATATTCATTATATTTTCGCGAGCATACATGCAAAACGAGACTAAAAGGAAAAACCAATCATCATCTCAGGCAAAGAAACAAAAAGATAATAACAATAATGTACATATAACCATCATACAATCATTATCCATGAGGGCCAACACACAGCCTCAAAACAAACATAATACAATCAGTCTAACCAAATTACAACCGTGTCAGCATGTAAAAAGAAGTGTCTCAAGAAGTAGGGTCATCATCCAGGTCAAAGTCACCCACATCCGGCATATACAGAGAAGGCTGGCTGGAGGAAGCTCCGACATCATAAGGCCCTTGACCAAGGAAAAGGGACAAAAGGAAAGAAAACCTAGCATTAGAATACAGAGGGTGCATAAAAAAAATAGAAATGATGAAGCATAAATAGCATACCAAGCGGGATTCCATCAGAGATATGTAAGCAGTCTGGCCTCCACCTCAGCATGATACTGATCCCGCGCCTGTCAAGCTGCTAAGTGCTCCTCCTCAGAAACAAAGCCCTAAGCTCGATGCCATAGTTCCCCCACCTCGTGGCCGGCCACCTACCCTCGTCCTACCAAATCCAACTGAGTGAAGGCTTTGATAGACCTCGCTTTGAAATAAGCCTCGTAGTCCACACCAGGCGGAAGAAGGAAGCGGTCGCCAGGAACCCCGACTATATAAGGAATTTCCACTCTGGCCTGATAAAATCCGAGCATGTGCTGAGGAGGATCCATAGCAGCGCGTAAGTCAGTATGTAGCTGCCGCCAATGACATTCTCCCAAGTACGTCTCCCACGAAACAGGGCCCCGGAAAGTGACTTGTGACCGGGACAAAAGGATGATATCCCTCATGCCAGCATATTGAGGAGATCGGCAATAAGGCGTACAAGATACGTCTCGAGGTCTCAGCAGCTCCAGGTTAGCCCAAAGGGTGACAAAATCCATAAGCAAGGACTATTGGACTACCTGCTGTAGGGCCCACCTCGTGGCCCGTGGGAAGGCACCATCAGCTAACACCTCTGGTTGGCGGACAGGCAGGTACTTGTAACTCTACCATATCAGAAATGGCCAAAAACTTGTCAAGCTCCCCCAAGCCCCAGATGTCCTTACTCTCATCCCATGTAAGAAGCTAGCAAAGGTAAAGGCGCCCCAATCCACATAGTCTAGTGCATCTAGGACCGCTACCAGGCTCACTAGAGATAAAGGAACTGTCGACTTATTATTGTTGTAAAAGCAACTAAAGACGACATATAGTACCAACCGGCGCCTCATAATGACCTGATCGGCTAGAGAGGGCTCGAGAGCAAATGCTCTCTTTGTTGGGTATAAAAGTGAAGCCGAGAAGCTTGAGCCCGCAATCCCTGGCAAGCCTAAGAGAAGACAAGCCTCATCCATAGACACGGCCCGTAAAGAAATCGGAACACCTCCAAAAGATAGTCCAATAATCATGGCCCAATCGACAGGAGTAGGCCCCAGCTTAAAGCCTACCAAGTGCACAGTCCCAGTCTCCCCAAACCATCGCTCCAATGGCCCAACTGCTATTCGGTGATCAAGCCTATCCGTCTGAAGAGTCATAAAGGCACCAAAATCGATCCGGTGCAAGAAGTCCTGATAGGATGGAGCCGACGCCTGCATGGCTCTTAAAGCCAAAATATTGACTCCTCTGAAGGAACTGTGAGTCGATGACGACATCCGACCATAGCGCGAGTATAAACTCGGGTGGTATGCCAAATCTCGTAATGGCGGGACATTGGGGATCGCTAATTGTTCGTTTGTAAAAGAAGTATCCTTTCGCCTATCTTGAACAGACACCATGTCGTAGCCAGTCTATGGGTTAACAGCCAGATCAACATCATCCTCCACCCTCTCGTTTGGAGCAACCGAAGGCTGCCCCATCGCAAAACTGCCACTAGAGACTGTCCTGCTGAAAGACCGCTGAGACCTACCGTTGCCGCCCCAGGCGGAACCACCATTGTTGCCACCTCGAGCAGAACCACCCCTGACCGAGCCACTCCTACTGCTGCTACCCTCTCCAGAGTCAATCCGCGATGCCTTCTCGTGGTGCCTCCTGTCAGAACCGTCACCACCAGCCTCCGACATCCTGAAAAAGTAACAATAGGTAGAAAATTGATCAGTTACCAAATACGCATAAACAGTGAGAAGATGAATATGTTGACAAAAAAAAAAAAAAAAAAGAGAGAGAAGAAAAAAAAAAAAAAGAGGGAGGAAAAAAAAAAAAGAGAAGAAAAAAAAGAAACAAAAAAAGAAAAAAAAAAGAGAAAAAAAGAAAGAAAAGAAAAAAGGGGGTGTTAAGGTCCCATTTATTTCTATTTCAAAATTTTCAACGGTTTTTCAAGCTTTTTCTTCAAAAGTTTGGTTTCTAAATTTCAAACCGGTTTCCCAAGCTTTCCCCTCAAAGGCCCTGTTTCTAAATGCTTTCCAACGGTTTTCCGAGCCTTTTTCTTCAAAAAGTCTCATTTCAAAATGCTTTCTCCTCAAAAGCCTTGTTTCAAAATGTTTTCTAACGATTTTTCAGGCTTTTTTCTCAAAAAGTCCCACTTCAAAATTTCAAACCTGTTTCCCCGTGCTTTCTCCTCAAAAGCCCCGTTCCTAAATGTTTTCAAACGGTGTTCTAAGCTTTTTCCTCAAAAAGTTGTTCCTAATTTCCAAACTAGTTTCTCGGGCTTTCCCTTTAAAAGCCCCTTTTCAAAAGTTTTAATGGGTTTCGAGCTTTTTCCCTTCAAAAAAGTCTCGGGTCAAAATTTTCAAAATGGTTTCTCGGGCTTTCCCCTCAAAAGCCCTCTTTCAAGATGTTTTCTAACGGTTTTTTGAGCTTTTCGCTGGAAAAGTTTCATTCTTAAATCCTAAATCGGTTTTCTAGGCTTTCTCCTTCAAAAGCCTCATTCCAAAAATGTTTTACAACTTTTCTAAAATTAGTTTTCCTGGGTTTTCTTCCTCAAAAACCCTACTCCTAAAAAGTTTCTAAAATTTCTGTTTCTCTAGGCTTTCACATTTAGAAGCCCAATTCTAAAAAATAATTGCTTTTCCAAAAGGGTAATGCTATACATTCAGAAAATTCATACAGAATTTATATCCAGAATGATGTGTTTGAGTTATCAGTCTATCACTTTAAAACAAAAACCCATCAAGATGCATTTTAATTACAAAACTGCCATTACCACATCATTCTGGTTCAAAATTCTATATACAAATTCTAGAAGAATAGCATTTTTCTTTCCAAAAACTGAGGTTAGATGTTGAACTTTTAAAGGCTTAATGCTTTTTGAAAATTTTGGCCAGGTTCCGCCTTAAAAATTCACTACCCCAAAATTCAACAAGCCACAAGCACAGTCCAAAACAATCTCAAACCTTCAACTACATCAATCAAAATAGTCTTGTCATCCACAACACGCGTCCCTTCCTCAAACATAATTTTTAGGTCAATTTCTTCGATTTTTCAAATTTTTTGGTCTCATTTTGTTCCGAAAATTTCACAAGAACTCCTAAAAAATTCGAGAATATCACCACAATTTTTCAAAAAGTGTTCCATAATTTTTCACCCTTCAACAAGATCCATTTTCTAATTTTTCTCAATTTTTTTATCTTTTGTAATTTCTAAAAATTCAAAAATTTTAAAATTTTTAAAAAATCATGAAACTTCATACGATTGTCCTACACATTTTTCTAAGGTTCCCGGTACAAAAATTAGACACAAACACGCAATGCCCAGGCCTGTAAAGGCGATTTTTCTAACCTTGTAGGAAACCTATTTTTATAAACATGCAAAATCACTACAAACATACTCAAATCTTCATTAAATCGCAAAAACAATCTGCCCATTGTGTTCTAAATATCCGAACACATAGATTTACACTAATCATTTGCAAAAAAAGGGAACCATATGCATCAAAATCGACGAAATTTTTAAAAAACCAACCTTTGGGTTCTCCGGCCAAAATCAAGCTTTTCGGCGAAAATCTAGCGACAATGACAGTTTCCGGCAAGTACCCGACGTGTTCCAACACTCTCCTAATGATCCCTGATTGAAATCCCTCGAAAATTCCTCAGATCAACCCTTAAACAGAATTCAAAACATGAAATGCACACTGAGCAACGCGAGCATGCTCTGTTTTAATATCCACGGGCTGGCACATGTAGCAGATCTGCCAAAAGAAAATTTGAATTGGCGCATGTGGTATATGCACCAGGGTGGTTCAAAGCTAAGCGCATGTAGCACATGCGCTCGACTCTTCAGCTTTTCGCCCAAAACCGACTTTCAATTCCCCGAGAGTCCAAATTTTTTTTCGAGGCTTTCAGAAGCCGAAAATCAAGCTTTCAAAACTTATTTTAAAAAATCGAGTGTTCTGAACCGAACTGTGTTAAACTGGCAACTCAAATCCCAATCAAAATTTTCAAAATGCAAAGCTTTTCGAATTCCAGACTAGCGACCCACAAGGGGTCTTGGAACACTTCAAGCTTACCGGGTTATTGTCCCTCCGATCGCCTCGTGACAAAAAAGTGATCCTTACTTTGTTATTTTCCTGCCTTTGACGAGCAAAGACAGATAAAGAGGGGCAACTATAAGCACCCCATTTTTTTCCGCTCGGCAATCTCCGGCCCGACTGGACTCAGTTTTCAAACATCACAACATATGCAAGTTCAAGACGAGCCTTTCAAACTCCAATCCAGTCAACTAGTGGCTTTCCGGGCCCACAAAACCCAAATAAAACCATAAACATCATTCCAGGCAGCTTTTCGAGGCCGGGTGATCTTGGAAACCAACGCCATCCAGCTTTTCAGACGGTTCACTTCTGGCACCTACTAGCCCACCAATGTAGAATGTCCGCCATTTGGTAGTTCTCCGAGACCAGGCGTTCTCGGAGACTAACACCACCCTCACAGGTAGCTTTCTGAGACCAGGCATTTTCAGGAACCAACACCACCCTACAGGTAGCTCTTAGAGACCAAGCGGTCTCAGAGACCAACACTGCACAGGTAGTTTTCTGAGGCTGGGCGACCTTGGGAACCAACACCTAGGTCAACATCAGCGCCTGCTAGCCCGACTCGGTGAAAAATGGCCAAACTTGCCCCTTAGCCCTCTAGGCACGTTTTGGGAAAGTTCAAAATCCCTCAAAATAGTAAGTTCACCATTCCAAAGTGCTACTAAGCAGTCAGGCGTACTCCACACACCATTCGGTCCAATTCCGGTCCCATTCAGGCTAACTTCGGTCAAAATGACCGTTTTACCCCTAAGCGCCCCAACACTGCGCAAACCCCACCGAACGGTAAAAGACTCCCTTGAAACCATTCCTGAATGACCCGGCATGCTTAACATAACATTTCGATCCATTCTTGACCATTTTCGACCGAAACTAGCCAAAATGACCATTTTGCCCCTAACAACCAGAACGAACCCCAAAACAACATCGGTCCTAGGTTATTGAACGGTAGGTCTTGTCATACATCCTTGTTTAACCTAAGGAGAACCTTACGAAACTAAACACTACCGGCTCAATAAAAGTTCTCCGGAGCGTCTCGCAGACGCTCCGCCAAAATTACCTTTTCTCCCGATTCTCTAGTTATGACGTGCTATCAAATGACTTGAGAAATGCGTAAACCAAGGAATTCCCAAAAGCTCATTCATAGGTCTTTCCATCGATATAGCTCAATTGGATAAATTGCTTCTCGAAGCTCCTCATCATGTGGCTTGAAAACTACAAGTTTCTGTAACCGTTAGAGCGTCTCACAGACGCTCTACCAAGGTTGACTTTTTCTCCAATTCCCTGATTAAAATACACTGTCAAACGACTTAAGAAATGTGTAAACTAGGAAATTCTAGAAAGCATTTCCAGAGTACTTTCCATCGGTACGGTTCGATCGGAAAGGTAGCTTCCCGAAGGCCCCGATCATGTGACACAAAAACAGCTATTTTTGAACCCCTGCAGAGCATACCACATACGCTCCGCAGAGATGCAATTTTATGCACATTTCCTGAGACGATATCCCATACTCCTGAACATCATTCTAACTTCTAAAAAACACAAAAGTTCACAAGAAACCTTAGGAGAACCCCCTGGATGCAACCGATTCCTCTGAGACCTTCCCAGTTGGCTCAATTATCGAGGCAAAGTTGAAATAAACACTCCTGGTGACGGCGCGTATGCTACATGCGCCCAGATTTTGATCAAATTGACCAAAGTTCGATCAAACGTCAGGATTTAGCCAGTACAATGGGTGCCACGAGGCATTCTGGCAATGGAACAGTACTAGTGCATGTGCTACATGTGCCAGGGCAAAGTTTGGCCAGGTGCATGTAGCACATACGCTAGTCCTCTCCCAGGTTGCCTATAAATACTGGCCTCCCCGTTTGCATATTCCAGAATAAAAAATTGATGTGAAGCTTTGCTAAAACTACTCCAGAACCTTGAATCTCTATATATACATCTCACTTCTCCAACAGTTAGGCTAGATTTCACCTCCCCCTAACCCATACACTTCACCTACATAACCCTATACACCAACTCCTCCTTCCAGCCCCTCAAGCCTACTCAAAGCCATCCGAGTTCAAGTCTAAGCATCTATAGAAGATTGCAAGTGTATTGAAGGCAAAATGTGGTATTCCTTTTACATTTTTGTCTTCCCACATTCTTCCCTTCTCCCTCCTAGCCTACTTAAGCTATTCTCTATTTTAATCCCCATCTTCAACCCCCCTTTTTTGCATACTTGAAGCCAAGAGGGCTCTTAGTTCATGCCTAGAGGAAAGCTAGTGGGAGCCACTGTGTAAAGGGATCTCTCACTAGCCTACTTTAAGATGGTATGGCCTAGGAGCCCCTTGATTTTGTGGTGTAGCCCTAAGTCTTGTATGTATTCATGACCCTCTTGCATTTTGCTATCTTGATCATGTCTTGTGTGCTTGGCTTCATTTTCACGTTTATAACCATGTTTTACAAAGCTTGCATTACTCTTATTTCCATGCCACTTTCAAGCTCCATATTCCTTTTAAAAGAGTTCTAAAAGTTGGTCCCTTGAAGTTTAGGATGAGACCTTAGAAATCATGCCTTAGAAAATCCCCCATTAACCCCTAACTCACACTTTTGCATCATTGCATTTTAACTTGCATAAAAGTTATTTTCAAACTCTCTAATTTTCAAGGTTTCTATTCTCTCAAGTTTAGTAGTTGAAATGGCCCCATGGAACTCTCTCTTGAGTGGTCTCCCTTGTATATTGGCCATAGGAACCCTAAATTGTTAGAATGGTTTCCTTTTCTTTTTATTCTTGCACACAAGTGGATTTCAAACTCTTTGATTTCTAAGGTTTCCATTCTCACAAGTTTAGTGGTTGGAATGGCCCTATGGAACCCTCTCTTAAGTGGTCTCCCTTTTACATTGGCAATTGGAACCCTCCTTGTTGGAGTGGTTTCCTCTTAAAATGGCTTTCAAAATCTTTTTCTCAAAAATAGTTTTCAAAGATTTATTCTCTTCATCCTGGCATTAAAAGTGGTTTTCCAAAAGTTGTCATCATTGTGTTGATTCTTGAAATCCATACTCTTGTAAAGATAAAGGTTATAATGGTCTCAAGAAAACCTTCTTTGGAATGGTTTTCAAACACCAACCATATAAACCATACTCTCGGCTAGAGTCAAATTTTTATGAAAATGATCTTCAAAAAGGTTGTCTACTAAAGTCCTTTGCATAACAAGATGTGTTTTTCAAAACTCTTTTCAAAATGCATGAAATCACCTTTCAAAACCATCCTCCAATCCAACCCTAGGTTAACTTGACCCTAGTTATCCAATCCTAGGTTAACTTGACCGTAGTTATCTAACCCTAGGTTGGCTTGACCCTAGTTACCCAATCCTAGGTTAACTTGACCCTAGTTATCTAACCTTAGATTACCTTGACCCTAGTTGTCCAACCCGAGGTTAACCTAACCCAAGTTAGTTAACCTTAGGTCACCCCTAACCATAGGCCAACCCAACCTTGATTAGTATACTTCAAAGTTCCAACTCATGGACCCCTTTTAAATGATCTCTCAATTTAAAACTATTCTCATAACCCTTTTTTCCAAAACCTCCTACTCTCTTGAGATTTCGAAACCCAACCCCATAACCTTTTCAAATACTCCTACACTCTATTTTTAAATTATTCCCAAAAATGTTTTCAAGAACTCACAACCCTAAGGTGCCCCTATCCCTTTTATGATTAGGAATTCCAAAGGAAGGTGATATATCAAGAACAACCTCTAAGGTTGTCCATGTTAGATTTCCAAGTAGTAGGTGTTTTCAAAAACCACTTTCAAAAACTTTCCCAAGACCAATTTACTAAAACACCCCAAAATCATACCTCCAAGGTTTTCAAAACAAGACTTCAAAACATTTTCAAAACTCTCTTGAGTTATTTCAAAGTATTTCCAAAACTCCCTTGAGTTGTTCCAAAAACATTTCAAAACACCTCAAAACCCTCTTTCGAAAGTTTCAAAGTTCTATTTCAAAACACTCCACTATTCGATTTCAAATCAAAATTGTCAAGTTCTCTCTTTCCAAAGACCACAAAGTATCTTCAAACTTTTCCTAGGACCCCAAAGTGTCTTCAAAACTTTTCAAAGGCCCTAATGCGCCTATTTTCCATCGGGCTCTTGCCCGAACTATGAGTGACATGATTCTCGTCAAATGAGATACGTAGGCAACCTAAAATGGTGTGGTCATAACTTCTATTTCAACTCCAATCCCTTTTTCAAAAATTTCAATCAATTCAAAGTTTCTATTTCAAACTCTTTCAAAATCCCCATATTTTCAAACTTCTTCCAAAAACTTGCATCATGCATCATTTATCCTAAAAGTGATGACTAAACCCCATTTTCAAAATTCTAAAAGTGGATATCAAGTGGATAATGGTAACCGGTTATTCTAGTGAGTGAAAAAAGGGTGATTAGACATGTAGGTACCGACTGAGCGGGGTAGGGTGATGATCTTAGGATATCTTCCCTACACGTAACCAACCCCCGGACCATAGATTTCTATTTTCGAAAGACCAAAATGGAGTTACTTTCAAAAAGGGCTTAAAACTTTCTAAAGGTTGCCAAACAACCTACTTTTTCAAAAACCCTCTATCGAGTGAGTTTTTCAAAACCTTTTTCAAAAACCCTAAGTTTAATCTTCGGATTATACTTAGTTTTAGGTGCCCTAACTCACCTTAATCAAGTTAGGTGGCGACTCCTATTTTTCTAAAAGGCCCTTAACCAAATCAATTTTCAATTTAAACCTAGTCGCACTCATCCTTCTAGGGGGATGAATTCTAATGACAGAGTTCCGTGCTTTTGTCTCTGAGCCGAAAGGACCTTGGACCCAAAAACCGGGGCGCGACAGTTATCATATCCATTAGTTATGCATTGGGATTAAGAGAAGGAACTTTCTAAAGTTAGACTTGAAACCTTTTGTTTCACCACCTTTTCGCTCATATTCAACAAGAAGACATGTACCAACCAAAAAAATGCAGAACATGTTCATTAATATACAAATCAAGCACACGACAGTTGCATATACATCCTTATCCTCTTGAGTATACATGAGATAAATGCTATTAACTTTTTATAGCAATCTCATTTGCCAAAGCATATGGACATACAAAACTAAGACAATGAAACATACAAATTATCTACCAAAAGAATCATCTTTTTCACCAAAAATCACCCAATGAAGATGAGTTTGAAGAATAAAAAAAAAGGAACTCTTCTTCTCTTGTTTGAAAGTGAATTTCTTGATGAAATTTCCTCCAAAGAATAAAATTTATCAAGCACAAACCTCAATGTATGGTGAATAGAACTCGCAAGAAGTCGGCATCCTTCAACATCTTCTGCGCTCCCTTCTTTGCAACAAGTTATGAAGAAAACACAAATCATCCTGCCTCCCAAGGTAGTAATATCTGCCCTCGATGTTTTCAAATGAATGGCATCAAGAGCTTGCCTCAAATTAGACAAAATCTCATGTTTATAATCATAACATAAAGATGCCCTGATAGCACAAGAGGCTTAAGCTGATCCATCCTCTTGTCGTTCAACTCTTAGTTCATCCATGTCCATTGGTACAAGAATACCTTTAGTAGCTTCTGCTGTCTTTCCCCTCAATTCTTTTAAGTGGTTGAGAACTTCAGCAAGTAATGCTGCTTTGTCCATCTATAAATGCAAAATAAAGCTTCAATATTGCTATGTTCAATAATACTTTATCCAAGTGCTTACCAGAAATAGCTGTAAGAATCTGTGCTTCTCATTACCTGTGCTAAAAAAGCTGACCTTATTTGTGCTAGGGATTAGGCTCCGAAGCATGTCCAAATGACCATTAACCCTTTCTTTTTGCCTCCTCCCCGCCTCACTATGGTTCCTTAAAGTTGCCAATGCTTTCTTTTCCTTTAGCCCTTTTTGCCTTGGCCTCACCATAGCATTCACAAGCTCTCCCCCCTTACCATCTAACACCAACGACGAATAGGATGACAACCTAACTCTTATTATCTCCTGAAGTCCATAATTCTTTGAAAACCCATCAAAATAACTTGAGGATCCCATCTTTCTACTGAACTCCCATATAAGACTGGACACAGATAGGCTACAACTGCAGTTTCAGAATCAAACTAAACCAGGAGGATGACTGGTTGGGGATGACCAGAGGGATAACATTGGAGGAAGTAGTTTGGCTATTCTTGAACTGGGTTTGCTTGTTATGATTCTTTTGGTACCTTTCATCAGGGAGAGATGTTTGTGCAACTGGGTTTAATAAGAAAACAAGAACATTTTGTGGTTGATCATCTTGGATTTGAACATCTTTGGAGGTTTTTTAGGATACCCTGTTGTAGAATTGGTAAGAAACTCTCAAAATCTAAAGGCTTAGAAAGCAAAATTATCAGTATAGAGGTAAGAAGAGTGAAGCCAACCAGAGAGTCCTTTTGGAAAAGGAAAAATACTTTTAACAGGCCCTGATTAGTCGAGTTATGCAGGTCTGGAGACTGGACAAAAAAAAACTCTTATATTAGTTTTGAAGAGCAAAAATTCTACTTAAACCCTTATATAGAATAGAAGAGTGGCAATGACACAAAAGTGTGGCTATCAAACCAAAATTTACACACATATTGCAGTAATTTTTTTTTTTTTTGTTAACTGGGTGTTGAGGCCAGCTCGTGCGTATCTTAGATAATTTCGAGTTTGTGGAGTCCTCCCATTCCACTCAAACTGATTAATTATTAAGCCAAATACCATGGGGTGGTCCAAGGAGTTGATAACACCTAATAACCTATTTATAACTTGGGAGAGGGAAGGGAAGGAAAATGAAAAGAAAGAAAAATGAGAGAAAAGTAGTTTCCTTTCCCTATTTGGTTTTGCAAATAAAATAGAAGGATAATAGAGGGAAAGAATAGAGAGAAAGAGAAAGATTGATTTAAAATGTTCCCTTCCCTTTCCCTCTTAGGTAAGTTTAAATAGGGAAACGAAATCAAACAGTGATTTTTTCTTTCTTTCTCCAAGTTCCAAACAAGCTGTAAGAGGTTTCAAACTTGAGACTTGAGGGAGTAGACCCTCAAGCCCTAGAAGCCTTACCACCAGGCCAACCCCTTGGGCCATGTTTGTTTGCTAAATAAATAAAAATGGGGAATAAGTGTCATGCCCTAATTTTTTTGCACTCAAGAATAGTGGGAAAATGCATGCGGCACTCTTTCGTTAGAACTTATCCTCCTAGAAGGATGAGTGCGACTAGGTTTGAACTTGAAATTGATTTGAACAAGGGCTTTTGAAAAAAGTTTGGAGTAACCACAGCTGTCGCGCCTAGATTTTTCGCACTCGAGGAATACTTACACAACTGGGAAAAATGCTGTACTCTCTCGTTAGAACTCAACCTCCTAGAAGAATGAGTGCGACTAGGTTTGAATTGAAAATTTGATTTGAATAAAGGGCTTTTGAAAAAGATTTGGAGTCGCCACCTAACTTGATTAAGGTGAGTTAGGTCACCTAAAAACTAAGAATAATTCGAAGACTACACTTAGGGTTTTGGAAAACAATTTGAAAATATCTCCTCAAGAGAGGGTTTTTTAGGAAAACAGGTTGTTTGGCAACCTTTGAAAAACATTTAGCCCTTTTTGAAAAATAACTCCGTTTTGGTCTTTGAAAACAGTGATCCTAGGTTCGGAGGTTGGTTACGTGTAGGGAAGACGCACTAAGCCATCACCCTACCCCGCCCTTTCGGTACCTACATGCCAATCTACCCTAGATTCACCTATGAAAGTCTTCGACTAACTATAGTTCAATCCTACCCACTTTGAAAAACAATGTTTGAAAAGAAACTAACATGATGCATGATATGCAAGTGCAATAGAAAAGAATTGAAAAATAGATTTGGAAAGAGATTGATTTGATTTGAAAATAGATTTGAAGAGATGGAATTGAAATTGGAAAGTTTGAAAATTTGGAAATAGAAATTTGAAAATAGAAATTTTGAAATTGGAATTTTGCAAATAGATTGGAATTTGGGATTTGAAAATATGGAGACCGCACCCATGAGGGTGGAATTGAAAGTTTGAAAAGTATTGTGACCGCATCTATGAAGGTTGCCTACGTATCCCTTTGGGGGAATCAAGTCAGTCGTAGTTTGGACCGGAGTCCGATTGAAAAGAGATTGATTTGAAGAGAGAGATTGGATTGGCAGAAAGAGATTGAATTGAAAATTGGATTTGATTTGAGATTAGAAGAGGAGATTGGAAATTGAAATTGAGAAGATTGGACTTGCTTTGGAAATATTGATTTTGGAAAGACTTGGTTTTGAAAAGATGGAAGTTTAGGAAATCTAAACTTAGGAAAGATAGGAGACCTAGGAAAGACTTGAGATTAAGAAAGATTAGATTGGAATGTTTGATTTGAAAAGATCTTGGTAGATTTAGAAACTTGGAATTTAGGAAAGATTTGGATTAGGAAAGTTTCGAATTAGGAACGTGTCATTTTTGGAAAGTTTCGAAACTAGGAAAGTTTCGATTTCAAGAAAGTTTTGAAATTGGAAAGTTTCAAGTTTAGAAAAGTTTTCAAAAAAAAGAAAGGTTTTTAGATTAGAAAAGTTCCCAAATTAGGAAAGTCTTGAAATTAGGAAAGTATTCATTTTAGGAAAGTTTTGAAATAGGGAAGTTTTGAAAAGTGGAAAGTTTCGTTTTAAGAAAGGTTTTGAAATTGGGAAGTGTTGAATTTAGAAATGTTTTGAATTAGGAAAGTTTAGTTTAAGAAAGAATTTAGAAAGTTTCAAGTTAAAAAAGTTTTGAATTTTGGAAGCTTAGAATTTGGAAAGACTTGAAATTTGGAAAGTTTAAGATTTGGAGAGTTTTAGAGTTTGAGTTTTAGAAAATCTTGAAATCAGCAAAAGGTTTGAAAACTTAGGTTCGAAAAGTTAAGGTTTGAAAAGAAGGTAGAGTTAGGAAAGGGTTGAATTAGGAAAGATTTGAAAGTCGAGTTTTAAAATTTAGGAAAGATTTTTATGTTCAAGTTTTGGAAACTTAAAGTTTAGAAAAGTGGAAGTTTAGGAAGGATTTGAATTAATAAAAAGTTGGATTAGAAAAGGATTGGATTTTGTTTCTAAAAGGGAAAGTTTGATTTTGTTTCAAAAAACGGAGGATTGGATTTGGTTTCCTAAAGGGAAGATAGGATTTGGCAAGGATTTGGAAAGGGAGATTCTAGAAACCCTAGATTTGAAAGTGTGGAATTTTAACGTAGAAAGAGGTTTTGGAAATGTGTATAGTTCGGATGTGAAAACAAGAGATTTTGGAAACCTAGGTTTGGGGCAAGGTTCGAAAACCATGTTTTTGGAAAGAAAATTAGGGTTCCCTAATTGTGAGTTCTAGGGCTTGACTTAGGCTTCAAGGAAAGAGTTTTTGGAAAGTGTGTTTGTGGAAACAAAGATTTTGGAAGGAAATCCTAAAGGGAAATTTCTAGAAGGAAGATTTTGGGAAGAGAGTTTTTGGAAAGATTTTTAGAGAGAGTTTTTCTAGGAAGGTTTTTGGTAGAAGATTGTTGAAGAGAGTTTTTGGAAAGATTTTTGGGGAACATTTTTAGAAAGTGGATTTTGGAGAGAGGATTTTGGAAAGGCGTTGAAAAAGAGAGTTTTGAAAAATAGATTTTGGAAAGAGTTCTTAGAAAACACTTTTGGAGAGGAGAGTTTTAGGAAAACATGTTGAAAAAGGGATTTTAGGAAGAAAGACTTTTGAAAAGAGAGTATTTAGAAGGTGTAAAGACATCTCACTTTCCTAAAGCGATTCTAGCCATGAGAAGGCTAGAACCACTTTAAGAAAGTGATTTTGGAAAATAATAAGATTTGAAAATATGGACCATAAAAGTTACTTTTAATGTAACACTTTCCTAAAGTAACCCTAGCCATGGAAAGGCTAGAATCACCCTAGAATTGTGGTTTTGAAAACAAGTTTTTGAAAAAGAGATTTTGATGCAATTTTGAAAACAAGTTTGAAAATGGTTTTGAAAATGAGTTTGAAAACGAATTTTGGAAGATACAAGATCATGATATGCACAATGCAGTTTTGGGGTCGTGAACATACAAGGCTAAGGCTTCACCACATAATCAAGGGGGCCGGACCCACGTGGTCTCTGGTTAGACTAGAAGAAAGCCCCCGACACGGTGACTCTCCAATAGCCCAATCCTACACATGGACCGGGAATCCCCTTGTTTTAAGCATGCAAAGAAAGGGGGGAAAGAGATGGGGGATTAAAATAGAGAAAACCCAAGTGGCTTAGGAGAGAGAAGAGAGAGGGGGGAAGTGCGAAAATTTAAATAAGGAGCCTACCGTATGTCTTGTTATTTTGCGCGCCTTACTTTCTTTGGTTTTCGGTCTTCGGTCTTCGGTCTTGATCTTCACCTTCAGTCTTCAAGAGTTGTCTTCAAGCTTCAAACTTCAGATTACAACTCTTCAAGTCTTCGAAGGAGGGTTGATGGTTAGTGTATGAGTGTATGGGGATGTATAGGAGTGTATAGGAGGCTAGGGTTTAGTGTATAGTGGCTAGGGTTTGGAAAACCTAGGGAAGCTAGGGTTTAGGAGGTGCTCGAGCTCTGTATATCGAATTATATGATTTTTAGGTTGAATTTGTGGATCCTTTTCACGTTGAATGAGGCTCTGTATTTATAAAGGTTGGACAACACTGGTGCCTGTTACAGTAGCGCCAGGCCAAAGTTTACACTAGCGCCACTAGGAGTGGCGCCAGGCCATTTTTTGGCTTGGCGCCACTACTAGTGGCACCAGCCATTTAGGAAATATTTAAGGTCGGCAAGCAACGTATCTTTGACCAGATTTGGGCGCCTGTACTAGTGACTACCATGCAATTTTTAGCTTGGCTTCACTAGGAGTAGCTCCGGAAAGTCCGGGAATGATTTGAAGGAGCTGGGAATGACCCGGAAGGCCGAAAAGGAGTAGGAACAGTTAAAATAGTGTCCTGGAGGTATTTGACTTGAAAAGTGAGGATAAAATGTGTCGGAAAGGTTGACCGGGCCTTTAGGGGCAAAATGGTCAATCGAACGGGAAAATTGCCGGGACAAACTCGGACTGTCCCAGAAAAAGACTTGGGATCTAAAAAAATTATTTAGAATGTTCCCAGAGGTTGCCGATTTGATTTCCAGAGCCGGCATGGTCGGAAAAGGAGACTGGCCCATGAGGGGCAAAACAGTCATTTCGCACCGGGTTGGCCGGAACTGACTCGGAATGATCTGGAAAGGTAAAAGGAGGTTGAGAACACTATAAAAAGTAGTCTCAGGAGGTTACCGGTTTGATACCCAGAGCCGGTGTGGTCGGAAAAGGAGACCGGCCCACCAGGGGCAAAACGGTCATTTTGTACCAGGTTGGCCGGAACTGACTCAGAATGATCCGGAAAGATAAAGGAAGGTTGAGAGTACTATAAAAAGCAATCTCAAAGGGTTACAGGTTTGATACCCAGAGCAGGTGTGGTTCCCGGGGCATTCGGATGCCTAGGGGCAAAATGGTCATCTTGACTGGAAAGTCTCGGAAAAGGTCCAAAGGGCAGTTTGATCATTTTTCACCGAAGTAGGCTAACAGACACTGGTGTTGACATGGGTTTTGAGTGTTTCCGCTACTCTAACGGCGGTCGTCGTGACACAGGGATTTGTTGGCAATTCCCTATATCAACCTATTTGTGAGTATTTCCGCTACTCTAACGGTTTTGTGAGTAGTTTCGTTACTCGGACCGTCTCGAGGAATAAACTGTCTCGAGAGAAGGATTGGAAAGGGGAGTTACCGTATTCGAAAAGACGTGCCTGGATTGGAACCGTCTCGAGGAATAAACTGTCTCGAGAGTGGGATTGGAAAGGGGACTTACCGTCTTCGAAAAGACGTGCCTAGATTGGAACCGTCTCGAGGAATAAACTGTCTCAAGAGTGGGATTGGAAAGGGGTCTTACCGTCTCTGAAAAGACGTGCCTGAATTGGAACCGTCTTGAGGAATAAACTGTCTCGAGAGTGGGATTGAAAAGGGGACTTATCGTCTCCGAGGAGACGTGCCTGGGTTGGAACCGTCTCGAGGAATAAACTGTCTCGAGAATGGGATTGGAAAGGGGTCTTATCGTCTCCGAAAAGACATGCCTGGGTTGGAACCGTCTCAAGGAATAAACTATCTCGAGAGTGGGATTAGAAAGGGAACTTATCGTCTCCGAGGAGACGTGCTTGGGTTGGAACCGTCTCGAGGAATAAACTGTCTCGAGAATGGGATTGGAAAGGGGACTTATCATCTCCGAAGAGACGCGCCTGGAGTGGAACCGTCTCAAGGAATAAACTGTCTCGAGAGTGGGGTTGGAAAGGGGTCTTACCGTCTCCGAGGAGGCGTGCCTGGGTTGGAACCGTCTCAAGGAAAAAACATTCTCGAGAGTGGGGTTGGAATCGGAAAGGAAAGGACAATGCCCCTAAGGGTATTTTGGTCATTTTGCCTCTATTTGGGCCTGACAGGCCCACGAAGCGATGGACAGACGGGATTTGGACCTAGAGAACTAGTTTCGATAGGAATATGCCCACAATGACTTGAACACAAGCCTGGACGGAGTGTAGACTGCCGAGCGGTCAAAAATGGGGTGCTTACAGCTGCCCCTCTTTTTCTGTCTTTGCTTGTCAAAGACAAAAAACGATAAGAGTAAGAGTCCCATGTTGACCGCGAGGCAGTCGGAGGGACGGACACTGGAAATCTTTCGACAACGAGGGTCGAAAACAGATAACAGGCCAAAAAGGCCTTCGAAAATGAGTTTTGACGGGAAAAAGGGCAAAACTGCCCAGAATTTGCAACTTGTGCCACTAGCAGTGGCGCCTTTGGCAGAAAATGCCTGGCACCTCTGCTAGTGGCGCCAGGTTTGAAGTTAAAACCAGAAAATTCTGGTTCGAATGCTTACGGGATTTGAAGAGTTTTTGGAGAATCCAAGAGTCTTCAAGTGAAAATCAACTTGAACCTTGAAGGAGCACTCTTTGGGGACTGTGGGTGATTGCCGGAAGGAGACCACATCGCCGGAAAAGTCGCCGGAAGAGAAGATTTCGCCGGAGAACTTTCAAAAGGTGAACTTTCAAATTTTGTTGATTTTGATGTGTAAAACTTCGTTTGAATCATGTGAATAGTGGAAATTGATGTTTTGATATGTTTTGAACACTTTGGTGATGTTGTTTTTGTATTTTGATACTTGTTTGATTGAATTTGAATGATTTTTCATGATTATGTAAAGAGGGTTTTCTGCAGGAATAGGAAATTTGTTCCTACAGACTTGGGCATTGGGTTTTCTGGCTATATTTTTGTGCAATGTGCCTTAGAAAAATGTGTTTAACAACTGTATGAAGTTTCGTGATTTTTTGAAAACTCAGTGAATTTTTGATTTTTTGAAAAATAGAAAAATATTTAGAAAATTAGAAAAAATTAGAAAGTTCAAGAAATTGATGAAATTTTTAAAGTTTGAAATTTGGAAAAAGATTGGAATATTTTTGAAAACATTTGAGGTGATTTTGAAAAATTTCGGAAGTCTTTTGAAAACCATTGATTTATTTGGAAAATGAAACATGTGTTTTGAAAATTTTAGAAAATTGAAAAGTGTGAATGGGTGCCATTGTCATGTGATTGTGGCGTTGGAAGGTGCATATTTCGTATTTTGTGTTGATGTCATGGGTGTTTGTCGCGCCCAGACTTTCGCACTCAAGGAATACTCACACAAGTGAGAAAAACACTGTACTCTCTCGTTAGAACTCACTCTCCTAGAAGAATGAGTGCGACTAGGTTTGAATTGAAAAATTGATTTGAAATAAAGGGCTTTTGAAAAAGATTCAGAGTCGCCACCTAACTTGATTAAGGTGAGTTAGGTCACCTAAAAACTAAGAATAATCCGAAGACTACACTTAGGTTTTTTGAAAAACGATTTAAAAATATCTCCTCGAGAGAGGGTTTTTAAGAAAACAGGTTGTTTGGCAACCTTTTGGAAACCATTTAGCCCTTTTTGAAAAATAACTCCGTTTTGGTCTTTGAAATTAGTGATCCTAGGTTCGGAGGTTGGTTACGTGTAGGGAAGATGCACTAAGCTATCACCCTACCCCGCCCTTTCGGTACCTACATGTCAATCTACCCTAGATTCACCTAAGAGAGTCTTCAACTAACTATTGGTCATTCCTATCCACTTTGAAAAACAATGCTTGAAAACTAACATGATGGATGGTATGCCAGTGTAAGGAATGAGAATTGAAAAATAGATTTGAAAAGAGATTTGATTTGATTTGGAAATTGAAATTGAAAAGTTTGAAAATTGAAAGTAAAAATTTGAAAATAGAAATTTTGAAATTGGAATTTTGAAAATAGATTAGAATTTGAGATTTGGAAAGATTTTGGAAACCGCACCCATGAGGGTGGAATTAAAAGTTTGAAAAGTATTGTGACCGCACCTATGAAGGTTGCCTACGTATCCCATTGGGGGAATCAGGTCAGTCGTAGTTCGGATAAGAGTCCGATTGAAAAGAGATTGATTTGAAAGAAAGAGATTGGATTGGAAATTGAATTTGATTTGAAATTGGAAGAGGAGATTGTAAATTGAAATTGAGAAGATTGGACTTGCTTTGGAAAGACTGATTTTGGAAAGACTTGGTTTTAGGAAACCTAGACTTAGGAAAGAAGGCTTGGATTGGAAAGATTTTGAAAAAGAATTGACTTGAATATTAGACTTGGAAGATTGGAGAAAATTTGAAATTAGGAAAGGTTCGAATTTGGAAAGTTTCATTTTTGGAAAGTTTTCGAATTAGGAAAGTTTCAAAATTAGGAAAGTGTTGTTTTAGGAAAGGTTTTGAAATTAGGAAGTTTTGAAAATTGGAAAGTTTAGAATTTGGAAAGTTTTGAAAATTGGAAGGTTTCAACTTAAGAAAGTTTGAAAAAGGAAAGTTTTCAATTTAGGAAATATTTGAATTAAGAAAGTTTTGAGTTTAGAAAAAGTCTTAGATTTGGAAAGATGTTGAAGTTTTGGAAAGTTTAAAATTTAGAAAGTTTAGAAGTTTAGAAAGATTCAACTTAAGAAAGTTTTGAATTTGGAAAGATTTGAAATTTAGAAAGTTTTAGGGTTTTAGAAAATCCTGAAATTAAGAAAAGGTTTGAGTTTAAGAAAGGTTTGAAAATTTAGATTTGGAAAGTTAAGATTTGAAAAGGGGTAGAATTAGGAAAGTTTTAGAAGCTTAATGTTTAAGGAAAGATTTTATGTTCAAGTTTTGGAAACTTAAGATTTAGGAAAATGGAAGATTAGAAAAGATTTGCACTAGGAAAGATTTGGATTTAGGAAAGGGTTGGATTTTGCTTCTAAAAGAGAAGGTTTGATTTTGTTTCCAAAAACGGAGGACGGGATCTAGTTTCCTAAATGGGGAGATTGGATTTAGTTTCCTAAAGGGAAGATTTGATTTGGCAAGGATTTGGAAAGAGAGGTTTTAGAAACCCTAGATTTGGAAAGCTATAGTTTTGACGTAGAAAATAGGTTTTGGAAACATGTATAGTTTGGATGTGAAAACAAGAGGTTTTGGAAACCTAGGTTTGGAGCAAAGTTTGAAAACCATGTTTTTGGGAAGAAAATTAGGGTTTCCTAATTGTGGGTTCTAGGGCTTGACTTGGGCTCTAAGGAAAGAGTTTTTTGGAAAGTGCGTTTTCTAGAAGGGAATCCTAGGGAGGAGTTTCTAGAGGGAAGAGTTTCGGAAAGAGAGTTTTTAAAAAGATTTTTAGGGAGCGTTTTTAGAAAGTGAATTTTTAGGAAAGTGAGTTTTTGGAAAGGAGTTGAAAAATGAAGCTTTGAAAAATAGATTTTGGAGGGAGTTTTTGAAAACAACTTTGGAGAGGAGAGTTTTAGGAAAGTATGTTGAAAAAGAGATTTTTAGGAAGAGGGATTTTTGAAAAGAGAGTTTTTAAAAGGTATAAAAACCTCTCACTTTCATAAAGCAATTCTAACCATAAAAGGGCCAGAACCACTTTAGGAAAGCGGTTTTGGAAAACAATAAGATTTGAAAATATGGACCATATTGGTCATTTTTAATGTAACACTTTCCTAAAGCAACCCTAGGCATAGAAAGGCTAGAATCACCCTATAATTGTGATTTTGAAAACAAATTTTTGAAAAAGAGATTTTGATACAATTTTGAAAACAAGTTTGAAAACGGTTTTGAAAACGAGTTTGAAAACGAATTTTGGAATATGCAAGACTATGATATGCACAATGCAATTTGGGGTCGTGAACATACAAGGCTAAGGCTTCACCACATAATCAAGGGAGCTGGACCCACGTGGTCTTTGGTTAGACTAGAAGAAAGCCCCCGACACGGTGACTCTCTAATAGCCCAATCCTACACATGGACCGGGAATCCCCTTGTTTCAAGCATGCAAAGAAAGGGGAGGAAAGAGATGGGGGATTAAAATAGAGAAAACCCAAGTGGGTTAGGAGAGACAAGAGAGAGGGGGGAAGTGCGGAAATTTAAATAGAAAACCTACCGTATGTCTTCTTTATTTTGCGCGCCTTGCTTGTCTTCAATCTTCGGTCTTCGTCTTGATCTTCTTCTTCAACCTTCAAGGATTGTCTTCAAGCTTTAGATGGCAGCTCTTCAATTCTTCAAAGGATGGATGGTTGAAGGCTAGTGTATGAGTGTATGGGGGAGTGTATAAGTGTATAAGGGGCTAGGGTTTGTGTAGAGTGGCTAGGGTTGGGAAAACCTAGGGAGGCTAGGGTTTAGGAGGTGCTTGAGCTTTGTATATCGAAATATAGGATTTTTAGGTTAAGTTTGCAGACCCCTTTCACGTTAAATGAGGCTCTGTATTTATAGAAGTTGGACAAACCTGGCGCCTGTTGCAGTGGTGCCAGGGCAAAATTGCTCTTGGCGCCACTAGGAGTGGCGCTAGGCCAATTCTTGGCTTAGCGCCACTACTAGTGGCGCTAGCTAGTTAGGAAACTTTATAAGTTGGCAAGCAACGTATCTTTGACTAGATTTGGGCGCCTGTACTAGTGACTACCATGCAATTTTTAGCCTAGCTTCACTAGGAGTGACTCCGGACAGTCTGAGAATGATTTGAAGGAGCCGGGAATGACCCGGAAGGTCAGAAAGGAGCAGGAACACTTAAACTAGTGTCTTGGAGGTATTTGACTTGAAAAGTGAGGATAAGATGTGTCGGAAAGGTTGACCAGGTCCTTAGGGGCAAAATGGTCAATCAGACTAAGAAGCTGCCGGGGCGAACTCGGTGTGGTTCCCAGGGCATTTGGATGCCTAGGGACAAAATGGTCATCTTGACCAGAAAGTCTCAAAAAAGGTCCAAAGGACAGTTTGGTCATTTTTCACCAAAGTGGGTTAACAGACACTGGTGTTGACCTGGGTTTTGAGTGTTTCCGCCACTCTAACGGCGGTCGTCATGACACAGGGGTTTGTTGCCAATTCCCTATATCAACCTATTTGTGAGTATTTCCGCTACTCTAACGGTTTTGTGAGTAGTTTTGCTACTTGGACCGTCTCGAGGAATAAACTGTCTCGAGAGAGGGATTGGAAAGAAGTCTTACCGTCTCCAAAGAGACGTGCCTGGATTGGAACTGTCTCGAGGAATAAACTGTCTCGAGAGTGGGAATAGAAAGGGGTCTTACCGTCTCCGAGGAGACGTGCCTAGATTGGAACCGTCTCGAGGAATAAACTGTCTCGAGAATGGGATTAGAAAGGGGACTTATCGTCTGCGAGGAGACGTGCCTGGATTGGAACCGTCTCGAGGAATAAACTGTCTCGAGAGTGGGATTGGAAAGGGGACTTATCGTCTCCAAAGAGACGTGCCTGGATTAGAACCGTCTCAAGGAATAAACTGTCTCGAGAGTGGGATTGGAAAGGGGACTTATCTTCTCCGAAGAGACGTGCCTGGATTAGAACCGTCTCAAGGAATAAACTGTCTCGAGAGTGGGATTGGAAAGGGGACTTATCGTCTCCGAAGAGATGTGCCTGGAGTGGAACCGTCTCGAGGAATAAACTGTCTCGAGAGTGGAATTGGAAAGGGGACTTATCGTCTCCGAAGAGACGTGCCTGGATTGGAACCGTCTCGAGGAATAAACTATCTCGAGAGTGGGATTAGAAAGGGGACTTATCGTCTCTGAGGAGACGTGCCTGGATTGGAACCGTCTCAAGGAATAAACTGTCTCGAGAGTGGGATTGGAAAGGGGAGGACAATGCCCCTAAGGGTATTTTGGTCATTCTGCTTCTATTTGGGCCTGGTGAGCCCGCGAAGCGATGGACGGACGGGATTTTGACTTTGAGAATTGGTTTTGATTGGAATATGCCCATAATGACTTGAAAACAAGTCTGGGCGGAGTGTAGACTGCCGAGCGGTCAAAAATGGGGTGCTTACAGTGTTATAGGAGCCATTTTTAAACGGGACTCTGCCGAAATTTTTAAAAATTATGGAAAGAGTTGGTTAAAGTTTTAGAAATAAAATATTTTTGAAGGAAAAAGATGGAAAACCCTTGGAATTTGATTTAAAGTTGGAAAATCAAGATGTGCATGTAGGAAGTTTGTTTTACCATTTGAAATCCTTTATTTGTTTTGTTTGTGTTAGTTTTTTATTTTATTTTACTGTTATTTAAACTGCATGGATAGCATGTTAACGTTACTTACCTTGGCCTACCTTTTCAGGATGGCAATTGCGGGTGATAACGGTTCTGAGAGGAGGTGCTGCTCGGGGAAGGCGGCTCGGACCGATTTTGCTGGCGGCTCTAGTCGATCTCGAGGTAGTCGACGATCTACCGAACGATCCTCATCCAGTCAGAGTGGGCAGGGGAGTAGGCTACCTGTCGACCCTTTTCCTCCGGCTGAGTAGCTTTTGCCGAGGAGATTGATGCCGAGGAGGAGGTACTAGGCCCTAGGGATCAGGTGACTGGTTATGGGAGAGCTTCTTCCAGGCATAGGCAGACGGACGCTGACTTGGGGGATCTGCAGATACCGGACGTCCCATCACTCGGGGATCTTACCTATCACCCCAGCGTGTATTCTAGACAACACTTGCCGCCTCTGTGGGTACATACAGCTTTCAGAGGGGCTGTTCATCAGGTGTTTGTGTCCATGCAGCGGGCTGCCCCATCATATCGTGCCTTCTTGGCGGAGATCAGATTCGGCGCTTTTATAGGATTATAGGCTAACTGCCTAAACCGGCATTTGGTACTGGCACTTGTTGAGAGGTGGTTCGGGGAGACTGGGACCTTTCATTTTGTTGGTTTTGAGTTAGGTCCCACTCCTTTGGATTGGGCGATTATTACAGGGCTCTCCTTTGTCAGCCGACGGATCACCCTGCACCCAGTCAGCAGGGACGAGGCCTGTTTGCTGTTGGACTTGCCTCATCCTGAGCTTTTTGCTTTCCCAGTCTTTTGGATTAGTCAGGATGAGCGTACTTTTGCTACTGAGCCATCGCCTGCCAGGCGGGACATCATGAGACGGAAACTTGTGTTGTATATCATCTTTAGTTGCTTTTGCAACAACAATAAGTCACTCGTGCCGTGTCGTTTGGTGAGTATAGTAACCGATCTTGGAGCCTTATCTGAGCTGGACTGGGGGTCCTTTTCTTTTGGCTGCTTTCTTCCATCGATGCGGGTTCAGACTTCTTCTCGTTAGGGTAGCATGACTAGTTTCTGGCCCTTTCTCGTTTGGTGGAGTTACAAGTACCTGCCGGTGCGTCGCCCTACAGTCGTTGAGAATGATCTCTATCCTCGTGCTTTGAGGTGGGCTCGTGACCGAGTAGCCCAGCAATCGGAGATTACTGACTTTGTGACGCTTCGGGCTAACCTGGAGCTGATTGAGGCGAGGGATGTGACCTGGCAGCCCTTCATTGGATCAGTCCATTACGAGACAGTCCGGTACCTAGTCCCGTTGTCCTTGTCGAGAGCTGCCTTTCTCAGTGATGACACCTGGGAGTCCTATCTTGGAGAGCGACACTGGTGGCAGTTTCACGAGGAGTTTCGATCAGCAGGGGCTCCACCAGAGTATATGTTTGGAGCCCTGGTGGCGGGAGTGCCCATCCCTTATCAGGAGCGTCAGCCAGGTGCCGAGTTCTTGCTCCCTCCGGATACGGATTATGCTGTGCACTTTGGGGCTCATTTGGTTGGTGCCTTCACCCGATTTGAGGTAGTAGTCGGCGGGTACGCTGTTGGCTAGGAGGTGGTTGACTTGTGGTGCCGTGCTGGAGGATATGTGCCCCAGGCCGAGTTTACTGCTGTGAGAGACCAGAGAGACCAGTACCAGATGGAGCGGGACTAGTACCAGGCCGAGGTAGCTTCACTGACAGCTCGGTTATCTCAGATGGGCGGTGGGGGGGTATGTTATTCTTTCCTTGCTTCTTCTTGCTTGCTATTGCTTAGTTCCTTTTGTATGCAGCTGATTTCAGTTTTATCTTCCTTGCAGGATGGTGGTGCTTCGAGTAGTTATCCACCTCCTCCGATGCCGCGCTTCGGGGATTTTGATCCAGATGACATCGACTTCGACCTGTGATAGATGCCCCTTGTGGAGACTCTGATCCTCTTTTGCCCCTGGTCCCTGAGTTGTATTTATGTTAGACAGTTTTATTCTGATATTTTGTACAAAAATGAATATTTATGGTACTTAGATGCATGGATAGACAGATACATTTATAATCTTTATAGCTAGGCATATGATCAGATGCATGTGATGTATGATGATGTTAGATATTTATTACATGAGTTGATGTTGGTGACTTCTATTTCTACAGGGAGTTATACCTTACGTGTGCAAAGTCCATGCTGAAAATGTTTCCTCCCCTTTTGTTTTTTAAAAAAACATATGTACAGATTAGAAGTATGTTAATAAAATAACGCAAAGTGCTGTGAGACTTGTAGTCCTGGGAATGGTAACTCCCTCCTCCTCGGGGATTTAGCCTCTCTTCTGGCCCAACCCTACTTTGATTGAATGATAGCACTTCGCACCTTTCTCAACCTCTTGATCGCCTTTAACTTTCTATCTTAGGGTTAGTGTATAGGGTTATTGGGCTGAGACTCTCGACTCTCGGGGTTTTAGCAACTTACCTGACCTTTGGCAGAGCGATAAGTGGCCAGTCATTTCAATCCAAGAAAACTTTGTTTAGGACCGTAATGTAGGCTAGGTTGTGGGGTTTTAGAAACAACGGGATATGTAGACTCAAATTCAATGTTGTTTTCAGCAAGGTTTAGATCCATACTGTCCTTAACCGTTTTTTCAGTAGGATTAGCATTTTTTTTTTTTTTTTTTTAGCTTTGGCAATGTATCTAACTCATTTAGATCAAGCAATCTATTTTCAATCAGAGGGGACTCTAATAGGGTTGTAATGTAGGCCATGGTTTTGGGGTTTTGCAAGAAAAGGGTAGAGGCTCGATCCTATCATTTCTACTTGGTTTCTTTGTAACCTAGGATCACCTTTGAACTTCCTTCTTGCTTTTTTACATGACTTCTTAAGGTGAAAATGACCTTGTTCTTTCACCCCTTCTATATATTTTTTTGAGATAAACATGACTTTCTTCTCATTTAATCTTCTTATCATGCTTTTGAATATGACTCAATCATGGCTCCTTTAGGCCTTTCCTTAGAATCATGGTTTTTTTTTTGGCCTCTTGCCCCTTGGCAACTCCTTTCTTTTGCTTTTTCTTTCTATTTCTTTTCTTTTCTTTTATGAAACGAAATAATTCTTTAATCCTTTTCCCTTAAACCTTTTCCCTTGGTAGCTCAATATACCTAGTGTGGGCGGTGATCCCTAGGTTGGGGTTTTGTTAAGAAAGGATAAATGGCTTAACAGGTTTGGCAAGGGGTTGCTTTTGACTGTATGGGAAATGAAATGAGGGCCTCTCTTCACTTTGAATTAGATTGCTTGGTCCATAGAGTTTTCAACACTATCCTAGCATGATAGAGGTGGACACCACTCCTAGAGTTCTCAACTATTGTCTGCCCCAGTGTGGGGAGGACAGCCTTAGATCAGGGTTGACAAAGGAAATTTTCACTTTCCGCGAGGCACTAGGGGTTAAGCAAAGGGAAGATGAGCACATTTAGTCATTTATTCAGTTATTTATTCTTTATATGTGGGGGAATGAAAGATAGCTTCTTTTCATTTTGATAAATTGGCCACACATCGCTTAGCCTCAGAGTCTTGCAAGTGTTGCCTTTGGGTAATATCCTCACTCATCCTTATTCTCTCTCTTTGTGGACGACTGATCATTTGGCTAGTGGTTAACTCATGCTATCATCCCTTCAAGTTGGATCATTCCATAAGATAAACCACGCCCCTTATGTAGAAAGTAGTCATTATTCCCAGGAGACATATAAGATAGCAGCAGTGAACAAAAGGTTATCATTTGACTATTATTATCATTTTCATAGAAAGGAATAGAGTTCTTAAGCAAGAATGAAATGTAAACATCAATTTAAAGACAAAAAATAAAAGGGATAGGAAGAAAGTGGGTGTAAACACCCCTCTCTTATGCACTTTTGAAGGGAGCCCATTTTAGTGAGGTCTTGGGCCTGTGCCCTCGTCTGCATTCCATCCACGTTTAAGATTTTCAGCCAAGGCAGGATGGGTGGATGCTTCTCCCAGAGTTCCAAGTGAGTTAGCGGTGGTGATGTAATTGTCAGCTTTCTTGACTGTCTGTTCTTCATTTGCTTGCTCCAGAGTTTCTCTAACAAACCACTCAGGCGACTCGTATTTGTCCAGCTGGATAGGTCGTGCCCAGGGTTTTCTGCACTGGCTTCTTGCCGGGGCTCGGTGCTCCTCAAGTGTACATAATGAGGGATTCTTATTACGAAGTTTGGACAGTTCCTCGTCAATTTTCTTCACAGATTCGTATGCGAGTTTGTCTTCGGGGGTCGGCATCTCATTGGGGTTACACCGTGACCAAGCATCTTCGCATTCCATTTCCTCCCCATCCTTGTAATATATCTCTTGGCATGCAGCAAAACAAACTTTGTTGTTACCAAACTTTGTAACGATGTTGACAGTATGGTCCAGTGGAGGGTTTACAGAGCTGTTTGGAGAAGGATTTGCTAGTCGTACCCCAATGATCTTGTTATCTATCAGGTCTTGAATCTTATGCTTGAGGGCCAAACAATCTTCAGTATCATGTCCTTGGCTATCCGAATGATACTTATAGCTTGCTGTAGATTTGAGGTAATGAGGCAGAGGATTGGGCTGGGGTCGAGCGGGTACAGGTTTCAGATATCCAGCTGCTAAGAGGCCAAAATAAGCCGCGGTCTGTGAGCACGTGAGTTTTGTAAACGTTCGCTTTTTCCCACTTGTTTGCCTAGTCCGAAGAGGTATTGCAGATGTTTTTGATGATTGGGGACCAAGCTTTGGTGAGGTCGCAACTGGGTTGATGATTTGGGAATTGAAAGAGCTTCGGGTTCTATGTCTCAAAATGGGACAATTTTTGGTGGCAGGGCCAAAAGGGTTGGGATGATATCCGAAGGAAAGATTATATAGTCCTTGTGTTTGGTTAGGGGTTGGTTTGGAAGCCATCCGAGCAAGGCCCTTGGTTTGGGGAAGTCGTTGGTAAGCAACGGTGGCGGCATGGTCATGGTCTTCCTTCTTCATCCTTTTCCGTCCATCATGGGTTTGGGCTTGCGAGGACTCTGCTTGCTCATGGGTTGCGTGGGATAAGAGTGAGGAAAGCATGACTTCCATTTCGGTCATCTTATGCTTGACTCCTCTTGTCTCTGCTAGTAATTGAGTTAAAGTATCAAGAGTAAGCAATTCCATGCTTGTAAGATTGGGGAACGAAGGAAGGTACCTAAAACCAACAAAAGGAAAGAGTTAGTGTTTAACCTTGACAAGTCTTTGTGCAATGCATGCTCTAAGGTGCCCCTCTTAAAAAGGGAAACTAGTGATGATGTATTGGCTCATTTTTGGAGATAGGGGGTTTGCCCCTGTATGCAGACACTTTACCATCAGGTGGGAACCTTCAATCATTCATGCATTCATTCATAAAAATAAAGAAGTACATTAAATTTTGGGTTTGAGATACAAAAGAATTGAAATACATTTTAATAGGGGGAGGGAAAACATTTTCCTTTGGACTTCCACCTATCTACTTTCACAAAAAGAGATCCTAAACTACTCTTGAGTTTTCGGATTTGCCTTCCTTGGATTTGATGTGTGGAGGTTGCTGAGAGACTTTGTTAATTGGTTGCCCCTTGTCTTCATGGCAATCCTATCTCCGTGAGCATAGAGGGATTGGGGTCCCTCTTATGGAATGAATCGAGATGCATGCAATGAGTCTTTAGGGTTACGCGAGAACCCTTAGGGTTTGGGTAGGTTCAATGCAAGGGAGAGTGACGTTGGTGTCACTCTCAATGAGTTGATCATATGCATGAGAATGCAGTGACTAGAGTTACTTGGAACTCTTATCTTGACATGGAATATTGAATGCATGAACATGAATATGCAAAAAGTATAAGGAGAGAGAAATACAATAGCAGGATAAACGTGCATGCATGAGCAGTTAAACAAGTATTATGACAGTATGAATACAGTCAGTATAACAACAGGTATAAATGAAAGTAAGAGCAGTCGCCCTTTCCTCCGTGATTTTGAAAACGGTACTCGCGTCTTAAATCCGGTAGAGGTTCGGCTATGCATGGTGTCTATATGAGTATGAGGTTGAGAGTTGACTAATGCGTCCTAAAAAGACTCGGTTCCCGGATCTTCAAACCTAAGCCCACTCCCCGAGGTGGTGCCATGATCGGTTGGTGATCCGAGCGGGGGAACCATCAAGAGGCCGTAGGCGAAGAAACTGACACAGCATCTTGCCCACAACCAATATACTATTCCCCCTTTCTAACTACAAAGGACATATCAGGGTATGCAAGTATGCAGAATGCAAGTGCACATGCAGTGTGTATGTGATTTTTAAAAGTGAAGGAAAGGGCCTAATAACTCCCATTCATCCTGTACATCACATTCATACAAAGCAGTTAATAAAATTTAAACAAAATGTGTACCTACAAAACAAAGATGTAAGTGTTAGTATGTGGATGACAAGCATAATACAAGATAATATGAATGAATGCATGTTTTTTTTTTTTTTTTGAAAATTTAGTTTTGAAAATTTAAAGTGAATAGGATTGAACCAAATTAATTGAAGATTCTACATGGGTGAAGGGTAAAGGGACATGACTACAGCCTAACCCTCTAAGTTTCCCCAGCGGAGTCGCCAGCTGTCACGCCCAGATTTTTCGCACTCGAGGAATACTCACACAAGTGGGAAAAATGTTGTACTCTCTCGTTAGAACTCACCCTCCTAGAAGAATGAGTGCGACTAGGTTTGAATAGAAAATTTGATTTGAATAAAGGGCTTTTGAAAAAGATTTGGAGTCGCCACCTAACTTGATTAAGGTGAGTTAGGTCACCTAAAAACTAAGAATAATCTGAAGCCTACACTTAGGGTTTTGGAAAATGATTTGAAAATATCTCCTCAAGAGAGGGTTTTTTAGGAAAACAGGTTGTTTGGCAACCTTTGGAAAACATTTAGCCCTTTTTGAAAAATAACTCCGTTTTGGTCTTTGAAAACAGTGATCCTAGGTTCGGAGGTTGGTTACGCGTAGGGAAGACGCACTAAGCCATCACCCTACCTCGCCTTTTCGGTACCTACATGTCAATCTACCCTAGATTCACCTATGAAAGTCTTCGACTAACTATAGTTCAATCCTACCCACTTTGAAAAACAATGTTTGAAAAGGAACTAACATGATGCATAATATGCAAGTGCAAGTTAAGAGAATTGGAAAATAGATTTGAAAAGAGATTGATTTGATTTGAAAATAGATTTGAAGAGATGGAATTGAAATTGGAAAGTTTGAAAATTGAAAGGAGAAATTTGAAAATAGAAATTTTGAAATTAGAAGTTTAAAAATAGATTGGAGATTTGGGATTTGAAAATGTGGAAACCGCACCCATGAGGGTGGAATTGAAAGTTTGAAAAGTGTCGTGACCGCACCTATAAAGGTTGCCTACGTATCCCTTTGGGAGAATTAGGTTAGTCGTAGTTCGGACTGGAGTCCGATTGAACAGAGATTGATTTGAAGAGAGAGATTGGATTGGCAGAAAGAGATTGAATTGAAAATTGGATTTGATTTAAGATTAGAAGAGGAGATTGGAAATTGAAATTGAGAAGATTGGACTTGCTTTGGAAAGATTGATTTTGGAAAGACTTGGTTTTGAAAAGATGAAAGTTTAGGAAACCTAAACTTAGGAAAGATAGGAGACCTAGGAAAGACTTGAGATTAAGAAAGATTAGATTGGAATGTTGGATTTGAAAAGATCTTGGTAGATTTGGATTAGGAAAGTTTCGAATTAGGAAAGTGTCATTTTTGGAAAGTTTCGAAATTAGGAAAGTTTCGAATTAGGAAAGTGTCATTTTTGGAAAGTTTCGAAATTAGGAAAGTTTCGATTTCAGAAAAGTTTTGAAATTGGAAAGTTTCGAGTTTAGAAAAGTTTTTGAAAAAGGAAAGGTTTTCAGATTAGGAAAGTTCCCAAATTAGGAAAGTCTTGAAATTAGGAAAGTTTTCATTTTAGGAAAGTTTTTGAATTAGGGAAGTTTTGAAATAGAGAAGTTTTGAAAAGTGGAAAGTTTCATTTTAAGAAAGGTTTTGAAATTGGGAAGTGTTGAATTTAGAAATGTTTTGAATTAGGAAAGTTTAGTTTAAGAAAGAATTTAGAAAGTTTCGAGTTAAGAAAGTTTTGAATTTTGGAAGCTTAGAATTTGGAAAGACTTGAAATTTGGAAAGTTTAAGATGTGGAGAGTTTTAGAGTTTGAGTTTTAGAAAATCTTGAAATCAGGAAAGGTTTGAAAACTTAGGTTTGAAAAGTTAAGGTTTGAAAAGAAGGTAGAATTAGGAAAGGGTTGAATTAGGAAAGATTTGAAAGTTGAGTTTTAAAATTTAGGAAAGATTTTTATGTTCAAGTTTTGGAAACTTAAGGTTTAGGAAAGTGGAAGTTTAGGAAGAATTTGAATTAAGAAAAAGTTAGATTAGGAAATGATTGGATTTTATTTCTAAAAGGGAAGGTTTGATTTTGTTTCCAAACACGGAGGATTGGATTTGGTTTCCTAAAGGGAGGATAGGATTTGGTAAGGATTTGGAAAGGGAGATTGTAGAAACCCTAGATTTGAAAGTGTGGAATTTTAACGTAGAAAAGAAGTTTTGGAAATGTGTATAGTTTGGATGTGAAAACAAGAGATTTTAGAAACCAAGGTTTGGGGCAAGGTTTGAAAACCATGTTTTTGGAAAGAAAATTAGGGTTTCCTAGTTGTGAGTTCTAGGACTTGACTTAGGCTTCAAGGAAAGAGTTTTTGGAAAGTGTGTTTGTGGAAACAAAGATTTTGGAAGGAAATCCTAAATGGGAATTTCTAGAAGGAAGATTTTGGAAAGAGAGCTTTTGGAAAGATTTTTGGGGAACTTTTTTAGAAAGTGGATTTTGGGGAGAAGATTTTGAAAAGGAGTTGAAAAAGGGGGTTTTGAAAAATAGATTTTGGAAAGAGTTTTTAGAAATCACTTTTGGAGAGGAGAGTTTTAGGAAAGCATGTTGAAAAGAGATTTTAGGAAGAAAGACTTTTGAAAAGAGAGCTTTTAGAAGGTGTGAAGACATCTCACTTTCCTAAAGCGATTCTAGCCATGAGAAGGCTAGAACCACTTTAAGAAAGTGGTTTTGGAAAACAATAAGATTTGAAAATATGGACTATAAAAGTTACTTTTAATGTAACACTTTCCTAAAGTAACCCTAGCCATGGAAAGGCTAGAATCACCCTAGAATTGTGGTTTTGAAAATAAGTTTTTGAAAAAGAGATTTTGATGCAATTTTGAAAACAAGTTTGAAAACGGTTTTGAAAATGAGTTTGAAAACGAATTTTGGAAGATGCAAGATCATGATATGCACAATGCAGTTTTGGGGTCGTGAACATACAAGGCTAAGGCTTCACCACATAATCAAGGGGGCCGGACCCACGTGGTCTCTGGTTAGACTAGAAGAAAGCACCCGACACGGTGACTCTCTAATAGCCCAATCCTACACATGGACTGGGAATCCCTTTGTTTCAAGCATGCAAAGAAAGGAGGGAAAGAGATGGGGGATTAAAATAGAGAAAACCCAAGTGGGTTAGGAGAGAGAAGAGAGAGGGGGGAAGTGCAGAAATTTAAATAGGGAGCCTACCGTATGTCTTGTTATTTTGCGCGCCTTGCTTTCTTCAGTCTTCGGTCTTCGTCTTGATCTTCACCTTCAGTCTTTAAGAGTTGTCTTCAAGCTTCAAACTTCAGATTACAACTCTTCAAGTCTTCGAAGGAGGGTTGATGGTTAGTGTATGAGTGTATGGGAATGTATAGGAGTGTATAGGAGGCTAGGGTTTAGTGTATAGTGGCTAGGGTTTGGAAAACTTAGGGAAGCTAGGGTTTAGGAGGTGCTCGAGCTCTGTATATTGAATTATATGATTTTTAGGTTGAATTTGCGGATCCTTTTCACGTTGAATGAGGCTCTGTCTTTATAGAGGTTGGACAACACTGGCGCCTGTTGTAGTGGCGCCAGGCCAAAGTTTACACTGGCGCCACTTGGAGTGGCGCCAAGCCATTTTTTGGCTTGTAGTGGTGCCAGCCATTTAGGAAATATTTAAGGTCAGCAAGCAACGTATCTTTGACTAGATTTGGGCGCCTGTACTAGTGACTACCATGCAATTTTTAGCCTGGCTTTACTAGGAGTGGCTCTAGAAAGTTCGGGAATGATTTGAAGGAGCCGGGAATGACTTGAAAGGTCAGAAAGGAGCAGGAACAGTTAAAATAGTGTCCTGGAGGTATTTGACTTGAAAAGTGAGGATAAAATGTATCGGAAAGGTTGACTGGGCTTTTAGGGGCAAAACAGTCAATCGGATCAGAAAACTGCCAGGGCAAACTCGGACTGTCCCAAAAAAAGACTTGGGATTTGAAAACATTATTCAGAATGTTCCCAGAGGTTGCCGGTTTGATTTCCAGAGCCGGCATGGTCGGAAAAGGAGACCGGCCCATCAGGAGCAAAACGGTCATTTCGCATCGGGTTGGCCGGAACTGACTTGGAATGATCCAGAAAGGTAAAAGGAGGTTGAGAACACTATAAAAAGTAGTCTCAGGAGGTTACCAGTTTGATACCCAAAGCCGGTGTGGTCGAAAAAGGAGACCGGCCCACTAGGGGCAAAACAGTCATTTTGTACCGGGTTGGCCGGAACGAACTCGGAATGATCCGGAAAGATAAAGGAAGGTTGAGAATACTATAAAAAGCAATCTCAGAGGGTTATCGGTTTGATACCTAGAGCAGGTGTGGCTCCCGGGGCATTCGGATGCCTAGGGGCAAAATGGTCATCTTGACCGGAAAGTCTCGGAAAAGGTCCAAAGGGCAGTTTGATCATTTTTTACCGAAGTGGGCTAACAGACACTGGTGTTGACCTGGGTTTTGAGTGTTTCCACCACTCTAACGGCGGTCGTCGTGACACAGGGGTTTGTTGGCAATTCCCTATATCGACCTATTTGTGAGTATTTCCGCTACTCTAACGGTTTTGTGAGTAGTTTCGCTACTCGGACCGTCTCGAGGAATAAACTGTCTCGAGAGAAGGATTGGAAAGGGGAGTTACCATTTTCGAAAAGACGTGCCTAGATTGAAACCATCTTGAGAAATAAACTCTCTCGAGAGTGGAATTGGAAAGGGGACTTATCGTCTTCGAAAATATGTGCCTAGATTGGAACCGTCTCGAGGAATAAACTGTCCCGAGAGTGGGATTGGAAAGGGAACTTACCATCTTCGAAAAGACGTGCCTAGATTGGAACCGTCTCAACGAATAAACTGTCTCGAGAGTGGGATTGGAAAGGGGTCTTACCGTCTCTGAAAAAACGTGCCTGAATTGGAACCGTCTCGAGGAATAAACTATCTCGAGAATGGGATTGGAAAGGGAACTTACCGTCTTCGAAAAGACGTGCCTGGGTTGGAACCGTCTCGAGGAATAAACTGTCTCGAGAGTGGGATTGGAAAGGGGTCTTACCGTCTCCGAAAAGACGTGCCTAGGTTGGAACCGTCTCGAGGAATAAACTGTCTCGAGAGTGGGATTGGAAAGGTGACTTATCGTCTCCGAGGAGACGTGCCTGGGTTGGAACCGTCTCAAGGAATAAACTGTCTCGAGAGTGGGATTGGAAAGGGGTCTTACCGTCTCCGAAAAGACGTGCCTGGGTTAGAACCGTCTCGAGGAATAAACTGTCTCGAGAGTGGGATTGGAAAGGGAACTTACTGTCTTCGAAAAGACGTGCCTGGGTTGGAACCGTCTCGAGGAATAAACTGTCTCGAGAGTGGGATTGGAAAGGGGTCTTACCGTCTCCGAAAAGACGTGCCTAGGTTGGAACCGTCTCGAGGAATAAACTGTCTCGAGAGTGGGATTGGAAAGGTGACTTATCGTCTCCGAGGAGACGTGCCTGGGTTGGAACCGTCTCAAGGAATAAACTGTCTCGAGAGTGGGATTGGAAAGGGGTCTTACCGTCTCCGAAAAGACGTGCCTGGGTTAGAACCGTCTCGAGGAATAAACTGCCTCGAGAGTGGGATTGGAAAGGGGACTTATCGTCTCCGAGGAGACGTGCTTGGGTTGGAACCGTCTCGAGGAATAAACTGTCTCGAGAGTGGGATTAGAAAGGGGACTTATCGTCTCCGAAGAGATGCGCCTGGAGTGGAACCGTCTCGAGGAATAAACTGTCTCGAGAGTGGGGTTGGAAAGGGGTCTTACCGTCTCCAAGGAGACGTGCCTGGGTTGGAACCATCTCGAGAAATAAACTGTCTCGAGAGTGGGGTTGGAATCGGAAAGGAAAGGATAATGCCCCTAAGGGCATTTTGGTCATTTTGCCTCTATTTGGGCCTGACAAGCCCGCGAAGCGATGGACAGACAGGATTTGGACCTAGAGAACTGGTTTCGATAAGAATATGCCCACAATGACTTGAACACAAGCCTGGACGGAGTGTAGACTGCTGAGCGGTCAAAAATGGGGTGCTTACACTAACATGATTAAAGATGTGCTAGGTTACCTAAAAACTAAGTATAATCCAAGGACTAAACTTAGATTTTTGAAAAATATTTGAAAAGTTCCTCTTGAGAGGGATTTTAAGAAAACGGGTTGTTTAGCAACCTTTGAAAGAATTTAAGTCATTTTTTTAAGATAACTCCATTTTGGTCTTGTGAAAACAGTGATTCTTGGTTCGGAGGTTAGTTACTGATCGCTTCCGAATAATGCTTGGGAAGCTTCGCAAAGGGATATAGGAGAGTGGTACAGACTTAGTAAGACCAAGGTCAATCCTCGAGGAAGGGATGAGAGTTCACTAATGTACCTGCACTCAACAAGAAGTGGTTCCTTCAGGGCTACTAACTCGGTAAAATTGTAAAAGCAAATAAAATCCAATTATGATGGTGAAGTCCTAAATTATCCAGATTAAATTAATTATTGCTGTAAAAATATGCGAAAAAGACTTGGCAGGGTTGATTTGATCTAAGGGTTTAAGTAAATTAAGGTAGTTTCACTTAATAGGGTTTCTGATTCATCAATTTGAAGAGTGTTTTAACAGATAATCCCAATCAGCCCTACCAGGGTTTCAAATCTTTTCTGTCCCAGTTTAGGGCCTGTCTATAGGAAAGAATGAATCTTAATCAGGACTAATTGTTTCAGAGTTACTCAAAGGAATTTGTAATCAATTAAAATCCACTAATTTTACCATTGACCTAGGCCAAATACATCCTTGCTCCACCACAGTCTATGTATCATCCCTAGGTTTAATCAAAATCAATGTTTTCTTGAATATCCTTGATTAGAGATGAATTCTTGGTTCAAAATTCCAAGATCTTGAACACGCAAGCTATCTTCAATTTACCCTTACTTGGAAACCTTCTCAACCCATGCCAAGATTAAGTTTAGCTATGATTAAACATATTCAAGGCTATAAAGCATAAACAAAATCCAATGACATTCATAAAGCAAACTGAATACTTAAAGAAACAATTCAATAGAGTCAAGAAATCTTCTCTAGGCTATGGAAACAAGTAATCCAGACAATGATCCTTCAAAAATGTATTCCAGAACTATTCTTCTTTTTTTTTTTTTCTTTAGAGTTCCTAACCTAGTCTAAATCCTATCAGTCGTCCCTCCCCTTCCTTAGGACTCCTCTTTCATTTAAATGCCTTAATTCGGATAAGGCAGAATCTAAATTTTCTTCAGGCTATTCGCAAGGTCGTCTAAACGGGCATTCGAACGGGTTTGCTACAGTTGTCCGATAGAGCGTCTGAACGGGGTGTCCCAAGCCATCCGATATGACATCCAAACGGGCAGAAAACTTCCACCTTCCAGATTTTTCTCCTTGTTGCACTATTTAGCTCCCTTTTTCCCTTTAACTTATCCCAAAATCTTGCAAATTACAACGAGACCTTAATAGCACAATTTAGAGTTAGTTATACCCATTATATCTCTAAATTAGGCTTAACATGGGAATATAAATGGGGTATTATATACAATTTCATGGCACAATCAGTTACGTGTAGAGAAAACATTTTAAGATCATCACCCTACCCCGCCCTTTCGGTACCTATATATCTAATCACCCTTGATTCACTCACTTGAATAACCGGTTACTAATATCCCCTTGATATGCACTTTAGAATTTTAAAAAATGAGTTTGGTCATCACTTTTTGAATGAATGATGCATGATGCATGTTTTGAAAAAGATGTTTGAAAACATGAAAGTTTTGAAGGGATTTGAGATAGAAATATTGAATTAATAGAAACTTTTGAAAATAGAACTTGAGTTGAAATAAAGGTTATGACCACACCATTTTAGATTGCCTACGTATCTCATTTGGTAAGAATCAGGTCATTCGTAATTCAGGCCAGGGCCCTATAGAAAATAGGCGCATTGAGGCCATTGGAATACATGTTGGGGTCATAATTTGCAAAGACATATTGGGGTCTAGTTTTCAAAAGTAGGCACATTAGAGCTTTTGGGAACTTTGAAGACACATTGAGATCTTTGAGAAGTTTTGAAAATACTTTGAGGTCTTTGTAAAAAGAGAATTTGAAAGTTTAGAAAAATGCCTTTGAAATAGGACTTAGGATGTTTGAAGTGTTTTTGAAATCGGGTTTGAAGATGATTTTAAATGTTTTTGAAATTATCTCAAGGGAGTTTTGAAATATTTTTGAATCAACTCAAGGGAATTTTGGAAGTGCTTTGAAACAACTCAAGGGAGTTTTGGAAATGTTTAGAACTAACTCAATGCAGTTTTGGAAATATTTTGAAATCTTGTTTTGAAGTCTTGTTTCGAAATGCTCTTGTGAACTTGTCTTCAAAAAGCTTTTGAAAGTAGTTTTTTTTTTTTTATACCTTATGAAAGACATGTTTAATACTTCATCACCTTTAAGAGGTTAGTTATTGAAGAACTAAATTCCTTTTGGGTTATGAGTTTTGAAAATATGTTTGGAAAAGGGGCTAGAGACTTACTTTAGGGTTATAGAACCATTCTTGAATATCTCACTTATACTTGAACAATCCTACCTATGAAAGGATTAGGGTTGCCTCAAGAATGTGATATTTGAAAATCATTTTTGAAAAGAGCTTTTGAAAACACTTAAGGTTTTGGAACCCTAATATGAACGACCTTGAAGGTTGTATTCAATGTATCATCTTCCCTTAGAATCCTTAACCATAAAAGGGTTAGGGATACTTTAGGGTTGTGAGTTTTTGGAAGCATTTTGAAAATAGTTTTTGGAAAATGTCAAGTGTCTTGCTATTTTAGTCGAGATAAGTTTAAGAGAACTTTTTGGAAGCATTTTGAACATAAAGTAAGGAAGTATTTGAAAAGAATTTGGGGTTGATTTTTAAAATATCAAGAGAGTAGAATGCTTTTGAAAGTATGCTACGACAATAGTTTTAAATCGAAAGATTATTTGACAAGGGATCTTTGAATTAGAGTCTTGAAGCTTACTAACCTTGGTTGGGTTGACCTTAGGTTCACTAACTAAGGTTAAGTTAAGCTAGGGTTGAACAACTAGGGTGAGGTTGGACTAGGGTTGGATTGACCTAAGATTAACTAACTTGTGTTAGGTTAATCTAAGGTTAAGGTGACCTAGGGTTAACTAACTTGGGTTAGGTTAACCTAAGGTTGGAGAACTAGGGTCAAGTTAACCTAGGGTTGGAAGGTGGTTTTGAACTAGGGTTTGGGCCTAGAGGTTTTGGAAAGGTGGTTTTGTGCATGTACTTTAAAAATGGGTTTTGAAAACCATGGTGTAAATGTAGAGAACTTGAAAAAAAAATTCAAGAAATAATACAAATTTAAAGAAGATCATTTCTATGAAAATTGGCTCTAGTAAGTGTTTGGTTTATGTGATCAAGAGTAGTGAGCCATTCCGTGAAAGGCTTCATGGGGACCATTCCAACCTCTAACTTAAGAGAGTGAAAACTTTGAAAATCAATATGAAAATGATGATTTTGGAAAACCATTTTTATGCAAAATGAAGAGAATGAATTTTTGAAAATCTTGCTTGAAAAGAGTGTTTAGAAACCATTTTTTTTGAATTAGAAAACTCAACCTAATGAGCTAGGGTTCCCATGGCTAAGATGATGGGAAGACCACTCAAAAGAGGGTTTTGTAGAGACAATTCCAATCTCACAAATCAAAAGAGTCAACTCTTACGAATTCACATAGAAAAAGAGAGATCAAAAACCATTTTAAGAATAATGAAAACAAACGTCCTTTTGAAAACCTCTCTTAAAGAGAGTTGTTTTGAAAACCACCCTTAGGGTGAAGAAGACCAACTCTAATGAACTAGGGTTCATATGGTCAAGATAATGGGAAAACCACTCAAGAAACAGTTCTAAGGGATTATTTCAACCACAAATCTCAAGAGAGTAGATCATCAAATGCCTGAATATGGGGTTTAAGAAAGACGTAGAAATGAAAATAGTAAAGGTTTTTGAAAAATGATGATGAACATGAAAATGGAGCCAAGCATGCAAAACATGAACATGGAAATCATATGCAAAGGGGGTCATGAAATCATACAAGGCTAAGAGGCCACACCACCTTGCAAAGTGCTCCAAGACCCTGCCATCTCAAAGTAGGCTTGTGAGAGATCCCCCTACACGGTGATTCCCATAAGCTTTACTTTAGGCATGACATAAGAACTCTCTTCTTTCAAGCATACAAGAAACGGGGGGTAGAAGATGGGGGTTAAAAGAGAAGAATAGTCCAAGTGGACTAAGAGGGAGAAGAGAAAAGTGGGAGATACATAAATCAAAAGGGAATACCACCTTTGTCTTCAAACCACTTTCAAGCTTTCTTGGATGACTTGTTTTGAACATCAATAGCCTTGGAGAGGCTTGATGGGGCTGGAAATGGCTCCTTTATGGCATCGAAGTCTTTGTAGATGGAGTGCATAGGCTAGAGAGAGGTTGAATCTAACTTAGATGCTTGAAGGGTGAGGTGTATAGGGTATTTCGAAGTTCAAAGGCTATTTTTGCAAGGCTTCACTACTATTTTTGATTTTGGAATATGCATAGGGGAAGGCCTGTATTTATAGGCAATCTGCTAGGAGCTGGAGCATGTGCCACATGCTGTTAGGCAATTTTGCCTAAGCGCATTTAGCATTTACACCAATACTATTCCATTGGTTGAACGCCACGTGACACACTTTTTACTGACTCAACTTGGAGAGTAAGAAAAGTTCTGGTCGATATAATCACAATCTGGGTGCATGTAGCAAATGCTCCGTCGCAGGGAACTTTCGTATTAACTTTGCCTAAAAAATTGTGCAATCTAAAAAAGATTTAGGGAAATTGGTAATGTCCACGATATTCTCCTCTTGTTTCTCAAGAGCCAGGAACTTCCGGGGAGCTTCAAAGGTGTTCGAAAGAGTGAGTATCACCTCAAGAAGCATGTATGAAAACATATTTTTGTAGAGCGCCTGTGATACGTTCTGCGGATGTTCAAAAGTAGCAGTTTTTGGACCACGTGATCAGCGCCTTCGGGGAATGATCTCTTCAATCAGACCGTACCAATGGAAAGTGTTCTGAAAATACTTTAAAAAATTCCCTAATTTAATAATTTCTCAAGTCGTTTGATGGTGCATTATAATCATGGAATTGGAAAAAAAGACAACCGTAGCTGAGCATCTATGAGACACTCTAGGTGTTTATGAAAGTGGCAACTTTTGAGCCACGCAAACGAGGGCTTCGGGAAATGATCTATTCAATTGAGCCATATCAATGGAAAGACTTATGAACAGGCTTTGGGAATTTTCTGATTTACGCATTTCCCAAGTCGTTTGACGATGCGTTATAATCAGGGAATCATGAGAAAAGACAACCCTAGTAGAGCGTCTGTAAGACGCTCCAGGAGACTTTCTTTGACTTGAAAGTGTTTGGAGTCATGGGACTCACCTGCGGTTAGACACGGGCGTATGACAGGGTATTTTGGGGGGATGCCAATTTGGTACCTAGAGCTAGTGTGGTTTCGAGGCGCACTTGGGCCACCAAGGATAAAATGGTCATTTTGACCATAATTGATCAGGAGGAGCTAGGATGGTTTGGAATGGCATATTAAGTATACCGAACGGTTTCAGGATGGTCCTAGAAGGTGTATTTACTGTCTGGAAGGATTTGTGCCATGTTGGAGTGCCTAGGGGCAAAATGGTCATTTTAACCAAAGTTGGCCAAAATGGGACTGGAAGTAGTCGGGATAGCACATTGAGTACGCCTAAATGTCTAAGAACATTTTTGAAGGGTGGACTTACCATCTTGAGAGATTTTGAACTTTCTCAAAGACGTGCCTAGAGGCCCAAGGGACAGGTTTGGTCATTTTTCACCGAGTCGGCGTCGGTGTTGACCTAGGTGTTGGTTCCCGAGACCACCCAACCTCAGAAGGCTCCCTGTGCAGTGTTGGTCCCTAAGATCGACCAGTCTCAAAAAGCTACCTGCAGGGTGGTGTTGGTTCCTGAGTTCGCTTAGTCTCTGGAAGCTACCTGTAGGGTGGTGTTAGTCCTCAAGATCGCTTGGTCTCAAATAGCTACTAGATAACGAACATTCTACATTGGTGAGCTAGCAAGTGCCGTAAGTGAACCATAGAATTTGATAAGGTATTGGTCCTCGAGATCGCCCGATCTGGAGAACCTACCTTGATGGCATTGGTTCCTGAGACCATTCAGCCTCGGAAAGCTGCCTGGAGCGCCTAAGGGTAATATAGTCTTTTGGCTTCAATTGAGCCCTACTGGCCTAAGAAGAGACCAATTGAGTGAATTGGAGTTTGAAAAGCCAGTTTGGACTTGATAGTGTTATGACAATTTACTAGAAGACTGATGTGGACCGGAGATTGCTGAGCAGGAAAAAATAGGGTGCTTAGAGTTCTCCATCTTTTTATATCTTTGCATGTCGAAGATAGAAAATGATAAAGTAAGGGTCCCATTTTGATCGCGAGGCAATTGGAGGGACTGGAGTAGCTGGAATTTGGAATTTTGTGTTTGAAAACTAGATTGTCTTGGTTTTTGAAATCTGAAATTTTGAAAACTTTATTTTGAAACGATTTTGAAATTAATTTTCCTGAATCGACATTCTGACCCATGGAATGACACTCCTTTCGGGAGATTTAGGAATTTGAAATTGAAAATAATTTTTTAAAAGATGTTGAAATTGATTTTTCTTGAACTATCATTCCGATCCGTGGAATGACACTCCTTTAGGGAGATTCAGGGTTTTAAAATTGATACTTTGAAACTGAAGATGATTTTTGAAATGATTTTGAAATTGAAATTGATTATTTGAAATGGCCTTCTATAATGGATAATTTTGGATTTGAATTGGAACGGTTTGGAAAATCTTTGAAATGTAGAACGAAACTTTTGAGGAAAAAAGTTTGAAAACCTAAAATTTTGAAATTAAACTTTTGAAGAGAAAATTTTAGAAAACCTAGAATTTGATTTTGGAATGAAGCTTTTTGTGGAGAAAATTTTGAAAACCTGAAAAAAAATTTCAAAGTAGGCTTTTTGACGTGAAATCTTAAAAACCCGAAATTTGAAAAGTTAGACTTTTTGAGGAGAAAGCTAGAAAACCTGCAATTTGAAAAGTTAGGCGTTTTGAGGAGAAAGCTAGAAAACCCAAAATGTAGAAAGTTAGGCTATTTGAGGTGAAAGCTAGAAAACCTTGAATTTTGAAAGTTAGTCTTTTTGAGGCGAAAGCTTGAAAACCCGAGATTTTTAAAAAATAAAGTTTTTGAATAAAAAAGCTCGAGAAACTAGAAAAGATTTTTTGAAAATGGAGCTTTTGAAGGAGAAAGCTCGGAAAGTCCAAAAATTTTGAAAAGCTACAAAACCCAAAATTTGGAATGATAAGTTTTTTCAGGCGAAAGCTAGAAAATCTAAAATTTTGAAAGTTAGACTTTTTGAAGTGAAAGCATGAAAACTCGAGATTTTTAGAAAACGGAGCTTTTGAAGGAAAAAAACTTGAGAAACCTGATAAGATGTTTTGAAAACGAAGCTGTTGAAGGAGAAAACTCGGGAAACGCAAAAATTTTAGAAAGCTAGGAAACCCAAAATTTGGGAAGCTAGGCTTTTTGAGGCGAAAGCTAGAAAACACAAAATTTGAAAAGTTAGGCTTTTTAAGGCGAAAACTAGAAAACCCAAAATTTTGGGGAAATAGACCTTTTGAAAGAAAAAGCTTGAAAAAGTTTAGAAAATGGAATTTTCTTTAAGAACGAAGATTTTGAAGAAACAAGCTCAAGAAACCTTTGAAACACTTTTATTTGAAAACTGAACTTTTGAAGGAGAAAGCTTGGGAAACCCGAAAGTTAATTTTAAAACGAAACTTTTTGAAGGAAACAACTTAGGAAACCTTTTGAATGGAACTTTTTTAGGGAAAAAGTTCAGGAAACCCAGAGGTTGATTTTGAAATGAAACTTTTTAAAGGAAAAAGTTAGAAAACCCAGAAAGGTGGAAATCATTTGAAGGGAAAAGTTTAGAAAACTCAGAGATTGATTTTGAGTTGAAACTTTTTGAAGGAAAAAGTTTGGAAAACCTCGAAAGATATTTTTGAAATAAAACTTTTTCAAAGCAAAAGTTAGGAAAACCTGAAACTTGATTTTGAAGTTAAACTTTTTGAATGAAAAAAGTTAAAAAGCCTGGAATTTGATTTTGAAAATGAATTTTTTAAAGGAAAAAGTTAGAAAACCTAAGAAAATATTTTTAAAACCAAATTTTTTAAAGAAAAAAGTTAAGAAAACCTAAAACTTGATATTGAAGTTAAACTTTTTGAAGAAAAAAGTTGAAAAACTTGGAACTTGATTTTGAAATTGAAAATTTTGTAGCAGATTCATTTGAACTCGAACTTTGGATACTCTCTCTTCTTTTTTTTTTAATTTTTTTATCATGAGGGGTAGAAAACTCATTTTGACTTGAAACTTGGACTTTTGAAGACAAAATATATAAAAAAAACTTCATTTTGACTCGAAACTTGAACTTTTAAAGACACAATGTATAGAAAATTCACTTTGATTCAAAACTTGAACTTTGGAGAGAAAATGTGTAGAGAATTCATTTTGACTCAAAATTTGAATTTTTGAAGGCAAAATGTTTAGAAAATTCATTTTGACTCAAAAATTAAATTTTTTTAAAGCAAAATGTTTAGGAATTTTTTTTTACTTGAAATGTGAACTTAAAACTTTTTTGAAGAAAAGGTTTAGGAAAAAACTTATTTGACTTTCGAAAATTGATTTTTAATTTGAAAGAAAGTAAGAGCTTTGATCTTTTGAAATTGAAACTTTTTGTAGAAAAATTTTTGAAAACTTTTGAAGTTGAAAATGATTCAGAATTTGAAAGAAAGCATGAGCTTTTGCTTTTTGAAATATTTTGATTTGATTTGGTAAGAATTATATCTTTGTATTGGAGGGATTTACTTACAGTTCTTTTGTCTTGAACATTGGAGGAGAAGATATTTGTGGCTTCTTGGATTGAGATTTCTAGAGATTGGAATACTCGGTGTTTGCTTGATTGTCGAGTTCTGCTTTTGCTAGGCATAATAGGATTCTTGCTAACATATCTTCTAAAGGGTTGTGTTTCTTTGAAGTCGAACATCTTGAGTTTGTTACTGGAGGGGGTGGGGTCTCTTTTGAAAAGTTTGAGGGATATGGAGGGTTGAACATCTTTGGTGGGTTATTTTTTTAGTGGATCGACTAGTTTGAAATTGAATGGGAGGTGTAGGGTGGGTCAATGGCCCAGTTTTAATGATTTGAGAAGGTTGAGTCAGACTTTCCAAAGTTAATTGGGGAGGTCAAGGGTGGGACATTGCCCCAGTCTTTATTGTTTGAAAACTGGCTGATTAAGTTGTTTAAAGTTTTCACTGGAAGTTAGAATGATGTATGATATACCCACGGATGGATATACAGATTAGATAGGAATATGAATAAATGAATGTAAGGGTTTACATAGGGATTAAAATGAATGAATGTCATACTTTTTGATGAATGCACAGGCTTATACATGAATGGAATTGAATACATATCATACTTTTTGATGAATGCACAGGTGCTATACATAGATGAAGATGGATGCATGTCCCGGGGTTGCCCCAGGGTTCATGTTTAGCTATGAGTGTTTTATCTCAGGATCAAGCAATATTTGAACTTCTATTTTTCTTTTAGGGTTGCCCTTTTAGCTCTGCCCTTTTCTTACCAGGATGTGATAGCACTTACAGATTTCACCCATTAACTCTTATATTTTTTTTTTATCTTGTGAAAAGAAAAACTCTCTTGGGTGGGCATCTCAGCTTTTTCTAGAAATTTCTTTTAGGCTTTGGTGATGGCCAACGTCGCCTTTTGGCAAAACAACAAGTAACTTCCGTCCTTAGTCCAAAAAGACTTTAAAAGCTATTTAAAAGTTTAGGAAAGCCCATAATTTTTTGTAGAACCATCGAACTTTTCAAATTATAGGAGCCTTATAAAGACATGATCAATCAATATAGAAAAAATATAGATTCATGAATATTAAGATGTGGCTTAGCTTGAAAAGATCAATATCAAATATGCACGAAACCATACAAACTAAGCACAATTGGTAGTGAGATGATCAAAACCATATCAGTGACAATGAAGTGGTTTAAGCGTGAACTTCACAAAGACTAATGAGAATATAGACCTTGGGCATGATCTAGGATGGTGTACCATTCTAATAGCTTGCAGATTGACACACCTGGAAGTCAAACCTGTCTCATCCCATGATCTCGGTTTTTTTCTTTTTTCTTTTATAGAAATCCAACCCTATCTCTCCAATGGTGGGAATACTGAAACATAAAAATATAGCGACTTTCACACACACGAGTAGGTAGCCTTCCTCTCTTATCATATAACAATGGTAGCTGCACTCACACTCACTAGTAGCCCTTTTCATAAGTGATGACAGAGGGAATCAACAAAAGGTCAATCTAGGTGTGCGATAATTCACAAATATTTGACAATGGAAGAACCAGCTAAAATAGATCATAAAGGCGGATTTCAAATTCTAAGAAGTCTCGAGAAGTGTGCAATAAGTTGAATATGAATCACCAATATGGTAAAGATTATCAAAACCATTGACTCATATTTATGTAAGTAATTATGCACACAAGATTCAATCTCAAACAAGCATGCACATTAAGTTTTTCATAACTGAATATTTGCCCCCAGTGATTGTTCACGTGCAGGAAAAACACTATAAAAATTCTTTTTGGTTTTTCTAATTTTTTTTTTTAAATGATTCAATCAGGCTGGGCTTGCCAATGTGCATTAATCTTCCTTTTGAAGGTGTAGCTACTTGCTGCTTTACCAAGACATCATTTGGAGGTCACTCCTTGGACTTTAACAAGCTACATGATTGATTCTCATCTCTCACCCATTTGTAATTTTCTTTTCTCTTTCTATTTCTCTCTCCCCTCTTTTTAGAGTCAAAGATTGTTTCTACCGAAGATGATGCGTATGCTATCTTGTCTTCTAAGTCAGCGTAAAACATTTTGGGGAAAAATTCCTAGAGAAGAACATTATTCATGGAGTGCAATGAGACAATGATATAAACATAAAAACTTTGGATCCTTTTCATTTAGATGATATTATTTTCATGCTCAAATTCGAATTGAAAGTTGAAAATGGGGTTTGAAACAAATCCCCCGTTTCCAAAATAAACCCCTCAGACTGGTTTTGGAATCATGCTGGCGTCCTTCACACTCCATTTGCTGCTTGTGTCATCTAATTGCACATAGATGGCTTCAGCAGTTTGAGGTCTAGTGGAATGGCAACATGGTGTTGAGGTCATGGCTTTGCATGAATTATGAATTGGGCGGGATGCTGGAGGGATTCTATTGGTTTAACTATGCTCTTGGACTTGAAAAAAGAAAAACAAAATACAATTAGCATGTAGAGTTGAAGATTTTATGCAATACATGTCCTATGGAGGTCCCTTCTTTGAGCGAATCTAGGCATGATGTTGAGTTCATTTTAAAGGTGGGGTTTTGCCCCTATGTGCAATACAATACCTCTTCGGCATGGGTCGGGTTATGCTTCTTTGTTTAGGCAATCCTACATTCATGGATGGAGAAAGATTTGGGCCTCTCTTGAAATATGGTTCTATGTATGCCATGAATCCTTAGGGTTACGTGAACCCTTTGGAGTTTAGGTAGGCTTCTTTTAGCATGAGATTGGATTTGCTCCTTTCTCTCTATAGTTAATTTAATGCATGAGAATGTAATGACTTGAGTTTCTTGACATTCTTGTTTTGGAATGGATATGACACATGAATAGAATAATAAATACATGGGCAGTATAATGGCAATGAATAAGCAGTTTAGAAGACTCCCTTTTTGTTCTTGCTTTGTCCTTTGATTTTCTTGACCTTTGTAGGCAAGGGAGAAAACAATGAGACTGTAAAAAGAAAAACAAAAAGGAGAAGTCAGTGCCTTTGGATTACAAATTTTTATGCAATGCATGCCTTAGGGGTGTCTCTACTTTGAGAGGGGGACTAAGCATGATGTATTGGCTCACGTCTGGAGATAGAGGGTTGCCCCTGTATGTAATATTGTACCTGTACGAGCCTCTTCATTCACTCATTCTCACATTCATTCGATGAAAGTAGGAATGACAGTTTTATTGCATTTGATTCTTTTTTTTTTCGTACATGAAATTGAAAGTACATTTGAAGGGGAAGGAGAACATTTTCCTTGGGACTTTTGCCTATTCTATTTTTACATTTGAAATCCTAAACTACTCTTGAGTCTTCGGATTCACCTTCTTTGGTGGAGGTCGGTGAGAGACCTTGCTTTTGGATTGCCTTTTGCCTTTTTGGTAGCCCTATCACTGTGAGCGAAAAGGGATTAGGCTCTTCTTTATGAGATGACTTTGATGCATGCCATGAGTCCTTAGGGTCACTTGGTACCCTTAAGAGTTTTGGTTGACTTGATTTGAGAGAGAAAGGCTTTGGGCCATTCTCTGGGGGTTAATCAGATGTGTGGAAATGCAATGACTTGAGTTACTTTAGGAACTCTTGTCTTGAGATGAAAACGGATGCATGAACAGTTATGATGCAAAAAGAGGGTTTTTCCCAAACTAAATAAATTAAAAAAATTTCTTTCTAAAATAATCAAAGTCAAAAGGTAATTCCCAAAATAATATAAAACGCAATTCAAAGTTGCGTTTTTAGATAAAAAGCTACTCTAAAATGCGTTTTGTATCGATAGTGTGTTTTGGTCAGAAATTCCTGACAAAACGCAGTTCGGAAGTGCGTTTTGTCAGAGAGCATAGTTGATCGGTGACAAAACGCAACCCCAAATTGAGATTTGTCAGAGAGCGCTCCCACCTCTTGCGTTTTCAAGTTATTCCTCACATCCCCCTTCACCCGGCCCCCCCTCCCCCTTCCTTTTTCATTCTTTTTTTTTTTTTGAAATCTGCCTGCGCCCCCCCCCCCCCCCCCTTTTACTCCCCCCATGCCCCTTTCACCCGGCCCCCCCTTCCCCTTCATTTTTCATTCTTTTTTTTTTTGAAATCTGCCTGCCCCCTAAATTAAAAAACTTTTTTCTCAAAATTATCAACATCAAAAGTTATTCCCAAAATAATGTAATTTAGAAAAAAATTTAAAATGTGTTTTCTGTAGCAAAAGAAAAGTGGACAAAAAATCCTAAGAAAATGCAGGCAAGAGCTGCGTTTTCTGACAAAGTGCAGATACGGCCCCAATAACCCTTTCCCGCCTAACCCACCCACCCCCCCTCTTAACTAATTCTCTTTTAATTAATTTTATATTTCAATCCCACTAATCCCTTTTTTAATTAATTTTATATTCTTTTTCCTCTAACTAAAAAATTCTATATTCTTTTATACTCTTTTCCCCCTTCTAATTAATTCTATATTCTTTCTATATTTTGTTTAAAATAACTAATTTTATATTTTATTTAAAATAAAATAGTTTTATTTAAATGTATAAAATCAAAATTGTTATAAGAGTTTAGTAAAAATAATAATGAGTAAAATAATTAAATTTAAAAATTTGTTAGTAATTAATTTAGGAAAAATAATAATGATTAAATAATTAAATTTAAAAATGTGTTACAAATTACTAATAAAATATTAGAATCAAAATTGTGGTAAGAGTTTAGTAAAAATAATAATGAGTAAAATAATTAAATTTAAAAATGTGTTAGTAATTAGTTTAGTGAAAATAATAATGATTAAGTAATTAAATTTAAAAAGGTGTTATTAATTAGTAATAAAATATTAGAATTCAAATTGTGGTAAGAGTTTAATAAAAATAATAATGAGTAAAATAATTAAATTTAATGTAGGATCTTTTTATTCAGCATGTCTTAAGGTATGGTTGAGCACTCCTGCACGAAATTAGATAAGACTTCAATTATTGTTACTTAATACAGGAGTCTTGAATTGACATGAAAATTATGTGGTGGTGACTTGTTCAGTCATAGGGATGAAGTCCTCATGTGAAGACAAGTTAACGACTTTAATTGACATGACAAATTTCATCCAACAAATATCTCATAACTATAACCACATATATATGATATAGTATTCATTTTGATTTGACCCTTATAATTTTACTGGTAGGTGGCTATTACATATCATAACCTTATATATATGTTTAAATCGCTTCCTTACTTATTTATAACATTAAACTTGTTATATGATTTTTTGCTGTTGTACCTGTCTTAAAATTCAATGTATACCTATGTATGGTGAGTTTCCTATAAAATTATTAAAAAAAATGAAAAGCGATGTCAAACCATCTACAATAGATAATACATGTAAATAAAAACGATATCACGTATCTGGGGGTAAAACGCATACAATAGATAATAGTAATACATAATACTAATGAAACCCCCTGAACAATGATTGCCCTAAACGCCCCCCTGTGAGACATGTTCGAGCCCGTCGGGTTCTCAGTCCTCGACGAAGCCCCAAATCCTGCTGCTGGTCCTGACCACTCTGTCCTCTGTCTACACCCACCTCTGCCTGCCCATCCTCATCACTCACTGCTGCTAACTCTTCATCGTCTTGATGAACCTGTGATGGCCCTATCCCATAACTCGATGAAGGGTAGCCACTGTGAAAATCATGACTCACATATAATGGCCCTGGCGCATAAGTCGATGAATGGTGGCCGCTCTGAAAATCATGACTCACCTGTGACGGCCCTGCCTCATAAGTCGATGATGGGTATCCACTGTGAAAATCATGACTCACCTGTCCAGAACTGCCACCTACGAATGGATCGTAACTAAACCCTAGGTCAGTCTGAAACATAATTGGAGAGACGTGGTGGGCCGGGCGACGATGTGATGTCCTGAAAGAATCATGTATGCCAAGGTATTCCTCGGCAGAAAATGCTGGCCTATGTGACATTGTCCCAAAACTCTAAGTGGCATAGCTGTATGGTGTATGTGTGACGTACCCTGTACTATATCCACCATGAACAAAAGAAGGTATCGAAGAGGTGGATCGACGTGCAGGGGTGGGATGAGGTGGCATGCTGTGTGGCACACCAAGTGCCGAGGTACCAAAATGCGTGGCATCGCAAGTACGGCGTCGATGCTGTGGGACACGGTCCGATTGCTATAAGAGGGATAAAGAAGCCATAGCACGTTCTTGTATGTGATAAATCTCCTGCATTGACTCTGTATTAGGGAAGTCATGTATAGCGCGTGTTCCCCTTTCATATACATCCGCCCATGCTTCCGCCTAAAAATACAAATTAATGGGATGTATTATGTTATCGAAATAAAATTTTGGTATTCAATATTTAACTGCATATACCATCAAATCTATGGTGCTTTCGACACCTGAATAGCCTCTCTCTATGCGCCTCAGTGGATTCCCAATGTGGAGGCGAGTGATGCTTCTATACCAAACCATGTAAGGATCAACAGAGGACATAGGTCTATCATAAATCTCATCGTCAACTACATAGGCCATCCTGTGTCACCAGAGTTCTATGTACCCTGCATGATAATCACTCCAATCTACTCTAGTCCTCCCCCGTCGATCCACTTTATGCAAGTCCCTCCTGGTGTTCGGATGGTCCAGTATATCCTGTCTCATCCTGAACTAGCGCAACACTCGATCAAGTAGATGGAACTCTATAATTTCAAAGCTCACGAAAGGGACCACTGCCCTCCAAACCTCTATCCCAACAAAGCATTAGGGGGGCAACGCATCCATATGGGCCTCATATGGGGTCCAACAAAACTGAATAATATAAAACATACAATCAATTGTCATGTATTGTACAACCCAAATGTAACGAATGTAAAACGCATTGTCAATGTATAACTTACATCATTGGGCTGAAGTCGGTCCAACTGATCCCTGTATACAATGAGCACATGGGTGGAGACGTCTGCGAGGAGGAAATCGTCATGCCACCTGCCCCTTAATGGTCCAACAGGAAACGCATGTTCCCTAATAATAAGTGGCTCCTGTGCATGTGTAATGGAAATCGACTTCCGTATAGGTGAGATAATAGGGAATCTCTCCCATACCCAAATCTAAATGAATCTCAGTATCAATATGGAAGGATATAATCGTTGAAATGTAATAACAAAATTAGTTAAAAAAAATAGTTTGCATACCTGTAGCAGTGTAAGCAGGCTAATAAGCTTAGAACAAGTGGGACGAGCAATGCGACATAACCCTCTGTACAATGATGCAAGAACTGCACTGCCGCAGCTAAAATCGCCACAAGCATCAAGGTCAGCTATCAATGGTAAGTACATGGGCCTGAATAGGATATCAGAGTGATCTGCCATCATAACCCTGCCAATGAGTCTCAGTATAAATGCCCGAGCATGGCGTTGTACTGTAATTTCATCAGCATCATCTGCAAGTGCCCCAAATGTCTGACTTAACCACTTAAACCTGAGCAAACCTTTTTGAAATATTCAGCCCTGAGTGCAATCCTGAAATGCTGCATAAATAAAGGGGCCCAATCATGCAGTGTTAACGGGCCAGGGGGACCTGCAAAATGTTAGTAAAATGAAATTCAGTGATTGAAAACGACATAAGAACATGTATAACATAATAAAAGAACACATGTATTCAAATATTGTCATCAAATAAATTGTGCAATTTATTATAATCTGAACTGTAATTGTAAATCGAAATTCCTAACTTGTAACAACCCTGCCATTAATTGGAAGACCATATATAATGGAGACATCCTGTAATGTAACTGTTGCCTCCCCGACAGGCAAGTGGAAGGTGTGTGTCTCCTGTTGCCATCTCTCCACCATGGCTGTGAGCAAAGCATGATCATGCAGAATCCTACCTATGCAGTACACACCGTAAAAATCCGCGCGGATCAAGTATGGAATAATGCAGGGGTGTACATCATCATCAAATATACCCGTGTCTCCCCGACGACAATTAATAGGCTCATCGCACTGTCCATAAAATAAAAATAATGCGTTAAAAAATGATAATACTTATTAAAAAAAAAGTAAATGTGAACTATTTTCTATATTTCGTACAGGTTTTGTAAAACTTACCCCCTGGTCGCACACGACCTGTGAGCGATGAATCTCCTGTAAGGTAAGTACACTAGGATCGATGGGCCCACCAGGTCGTCGTTGTGATGCCATAGTGTATGATAGATCTGGAACGTCAGTAAAATGCAATGCACGGAACCAAAGAGCAAGTAGTTATCAATATAACATAGATGAGAGAAGTTAAATATACTCACAATCATATTTATGGTGCTTATGCAATGTTACTAAGTGACATTGTTATTTTTCATCTCAATGGTTTTTTTTGTTCTAATTAAAGGCGGTAGAAGACTGTGATCATTAGTTAATTTCCTTATTCAAACTCTATTGAAATAATGGAGTGGGTTGTGAGGTATGTGTAATCGAGTTTTTTGTGTTTTACTTTCTCTTTCTCCTTTATTGATATCTTTTTTATTACACAAGGAGACAGTCACACAGAGAGTCTTATGGACTACAATCCATTATTGGTTTGCACAGAGTGATCCGTAGTCATGTAACATGCATGAAATAATTGGTTTACACCTTTAGTTAGAATGACAAGTTTGCACATTCATTATCCGTAGGCAAATACAAATGGATTACAACATGTATTATCCCCTAATGTTCTCGTCTCTTGTTTGGACATCGACGTCTATTATAACCAGGCTCGTTGCATAAACTACACTTTGGGACATCGACCTCTATTCATCCATTCCGTTGTGAATTCTACTGTGTTGTGGACGGCCTTTTGGGGCTACACGTTTGCGAAGGGGGTTTGGGAGGACAGTAGGCTCTTCATAAGGAGGTCAGTAATCCTCCATTAACATGGGTGCAAACGGAATCCCGTACACATTGACATACGCTTCCATAGTGTAATAGGGGTCAAATAGAAACCAGGATTGCTTTCCAGGAGCTACAACAGCAGTAAGCATGTGGGAGCAAGGGAGGTGATATATAACCCATTTTTCGTATGTACAGCTGGGAGGGATAAGTTGCACGGCATGTAAATGACCACCTTTAGTTACTCTCTTGCCAGTCACCACATTGACAGACACGGTGTCCCTGTACAATAAGATTTATTTTGTCATACATTCAGTTGATAACATTTGTAATAGCAATTTAATGATGATGACGATATAAACATATATTACCAATTACAAACTGTGACAGTATGACTGGCTGCTTTTTTGCTCCACTTTTGAAATATTTCGCGCACTTCTAACGGGTATGCATAGCCATTCCTCACGTCATATTGTATCTCACCACGTCGTGTAACAAAACTCTTAACAAGACGGTAGTAAGTGACCTGCACAGATGCAGTGATGGGCAAGTAACGTGCGCCTACTATCACACTATTATAGCTCTCAGAGTTATTAGTTGACGTGATCCCCCAACGAAAGCCGCCATCGTGAGCAAGTGTCCACTTAGTAATATCCTCCCCCATTAGTTCATTATAACAAGGTTCACATCTCTTCTTAATTCTTTCCATTATAGTGTTAAACTTTTGCAATTGATGAGCTGTGCTAGCAGCCCACACCAAATCCTTGATCCTTATCATATTGTAGTTCTTGTGGTAGTTACTACGAAAGTGTCGAAGGTAATACCTGTGAAAACTAGGGGGTTGATCATCGCTTGGATGTTCCCCTATTCGATCAATAGCATTTAGTAGGCCCCAGTGACGGTTCGATAGTATGGTGACACATTCTCTACCAGGGACAACGACGTGTCTCACCAAGTTGATAAACCATGACCAATTACGTGCGTCCTCAACCTCAACAACGGAAAATGCTAAGGGATAATTTCTACCCCTGGCAGTGACCCCCATAGCGATAAATATGACACCCTTATATTTTCCATAAAGGTGGGTGCCATCAACCGATATAACCGGCAGACTGTGCATGAAACCATTAATACATGGACCGAATGCCCAAAATACTCGATCAAACATGACCATGTCACGGACATCCTGATTGAAGGACTCTAAAATTTGGAATGTTCCAGGGTTTCTTGACTGCAATGCCAACAAATATCTAGGAAGTTTTGCAAACGACTGTTTCCAATTGCCAAATACCATTTCTATGGCTTTTGTTCTTGCCATCCATGCTTTTTTGTATGAAACAGGGTGGTGGTAATGTGTTTTCACATCTTCCATTATGGACTTAGTCTTCCAATCAGGATCTTTCTGTAGAAAACAACACAATTTTAGTACATTACATGAATTTCTTTTATGACAAAGTAATTAGTTATTGTGATAAAGTTTGAATCAAAGTTAAACTCACCGTTACTTGTCCCATGATAACATCTGCAATGAAGTTTGCGTCTAGGTTACGATGACCCATATTTGACATCTCGTACAAACAACTATGAGACCCATTGTATTGCGTAACCTCCCACATTCCATGTCTTTCGGTGGATGCACGAAGCATCCAAGGGCAGTCGTGTGCACACTTTGCTTTAAACAGTTTCGTAGTTAATTCAACAACCGAATACTCCTTGTTGCTGTGCAAGTGATATGTTGTGCATGCATTTTTCACAGCTGCCTTATCATTGAACAACATCCCTGTTTGAAAATTGGGATTTTGCATATCCCATACAGGGCCACGGAAAAATTGATCCCTGCCAGGTACAGGTGCATCATATCCCTCCGGCAATGTGGTGAAATACGGAACATGGATCTCTTGTTGTTGTTGAACATCGTCATCGGAATCGTTCATCAGAGCAACATCTATATGTTCATCTGATGTTTCAGACTGTGTATCCGGAGACCTTACATTCAAATTAATTTGTATGGGAATGGATTGGCACCCTAATTGAACAATATGTTGCACTGGATCCCTTCCTTGACTATGTCTCATCGAAGGCCCTTCTAAAGGACCAGCGGTGTCTATGGTAGGCCGATGTTGTGACATACTACTCGACCCAATGCCACAATCAACGAATGAACCATGGTAACCACTTTGCTGCGTGCTTTGCAAATGAATCATGTTACCATATTGGTCCAATTGTTCTGAATATGGCACACTATGGCCAACAGTGTCCTGCCCCAATGTCAACATCGTCGAGAAATTTCATGTTGTTGACGTATCTCCCTCATCCGATAATATCCTTCCATACCCCTGAATTTCACTCCACATTCGATCCGCTACAGGGTTCACATCTACTACTGCATCCTCTACTTCGATGCACAGCTCGATGCATTCCATCCAAGGCTTTTTATGTGGTAGTCGTAAGGCAATTTTCAATGTCTGGTCATCTTTGATCAGAACTTTCTTGTATTTGATCGACCCCCCTTCATTACTATATGGAAATCTGCAAATTATTTTAAGTCTTATATGTTGTCCATCCTTGCCAATCATAGACATTATCATCGCTTCTAGTTCAGACATTTTCAATTGCAATAGTATACTGTGACATGCCTGGCATTCGATGCTATATATAATCCCTTCATCTCGATCTTTTATTATTTCTCCACCCTAATACATCATGGCTATTGTTCCATCCATTATTGCACCTATTTTTATATAATCACACAAACACGTCATACATTTACTTGAAAGAAAAATATCATACATTTACTTAAACTGATTAATAATTATTTTTGATCATTACTACTTTTAATTTTGATATTATAATATTTTATTACTAATTACTAACACATTTTTAAATTTAATTATTTTATTAAAATCTTACAACAATTTCAATATTATAATATTTTATTACTAATTACTAACACCTTTTAAATTTAATTATTTTATTAAAATATTACAACAATTTTGATATTATAATATTTTTTTTTACTAATTACTAACACATTTTCAAATTTAATTATTTTACTGAATATTATTTTTACTCAAATAATTACTAACACATTTTTATTACTAATTACTAAGACATTTTTAAATTTAATTATTTAACTCATTATTATTTTTACCAAACTCTTACAGCAATTTCAATTTTATACATTTAAATAAAACTATCTTACCAACATCAATAAATTAAATAAATATCTTATCAATAACTATCTTATGAACAATTTTGATATTATAATATTTTATTACTAATTACTAACATATTTTTAAATTTAATTATTTTACTAAAATCTTACAACAATTTTGATGTTATAATATATTTTTACTAATTATTAACACATTTTTAAATCTAATTTGGATATTATAATAATTGTTACTAATTATTAACACATTTGTAAATTTAGTTTTGATATTATAATATTTTATTACTAATTACTAACACATTTTTAAATTTAATTATTTTATTAAAATCTTACAACAAATTTGATATTACAATATTTTTTTACTAGTTTTTAACGCATTTTTATATTTAATTTGGATATTATAATATTTTATTACTAATTACTAACACATAATATATTATTACTAAAATTTGACACATTTTTTATTTTAATTATTTTACTAAAATCTTACAGTAACTTTGATATTATAATATTTTATTACTAATTACTAACACATTTTTAAATTTAATTATTTTACTCAATATTATTTTACTGAAATAATTACTAACACATTTTTATTACTAATTACTAACACATTGGGTGAGGAAAGGAGAATAAAAAACTTCTTTTTTTTTTTTAATTTCTTTTCTATCACCAAATACTTGATCTAAACACAAGGTAAAGATGCTCTCAAAGTTCACAGTTAAATTTAAGAATATAGAGTTACCAAAATTAATTAAATTGTCCTAAGATTTTTTTATTTTTTATTTTAGCGTGAATCTACCAAATTTAATACTGAATTATGGCCATCCGTCACAAAATTTCAATACAACAATATTTTGGTAAACTACGACTTGCCAATTGGGTGGCTGACATTTCCCAATACAATTCAGCCACTGCATTATTAATCTTAATGATGACATCACCAAGTCTTTCATATTATCAAGTTGATATGTATTTATTAATTATTTTCTTTCATCAAAAACTTAATAACTAGAAAAAATTAAAAAAAAGTAGAAACTATTTGAAACCTGAAATTAAGTCAATATTATTTTTATTTAAATAATTACTAATAGTAGAGACTAAGAGCTTGATAAAAGTCTTAAGACTTCACAAAATCAAATATACAAACAGTAGAGACTAATTAAATTTTAAATTTAAGCTTAAAAGAATCAACACCACAAACACATCACACTAATCACGACACAAATAATAGCTATCTTACCAACATAAATAAATAAAATATTTTACCAATGAAATTAGCTAACTTGTTCAGTCTACAAAATAACGAAATTCTTTCTTAAAGTCACAGGAGCAGCAAATATGGCTACAAATAAAATAATACATAGTTAGTAATTTGTCAAATGTATTATAAAATATATATCTATTTAACATTAAATTTTGTTACCTTAGTAGAGAAGAGGGGGGAGCTAGAGCCAAATTCGAAGGAGGGGGGGGGGGGGGGGGGGGGGGGGGGGGGGGGGGGGGGGGGGGGAGTAAAAAGAGGGGGGTGGGCAGATTTAAAAAAAAAAGAATTAAAAAGGAGGGGGAGGGGGGGGGGGGGGGGGGGGGGGGTAAAAAGGGGGGGCTGGCAGATTTTTGAAAAAAAAAAAGAATGAAAAAGGAAGGGGGGGAGGGGGGGCCGAGTGAGGGGGTACGGGGAATAACTAGAAAAAGCAAGTGGTGGGAGCGTTTTCTGACAAATTTCACTTTCAAGTTGCGTTTTGTCAGAAAACACACCCACCAACTGTGTCTTCTGACAAAACACATTTCTGAACTGCGTGTTGTCAGGAATCTCTGCTCCCGCGTTGCATTTTGTCAGAATTTTATACAAAATGCATTTTAGAGTTGCGTTTTCTCTAAAAACGCAACTTTAAATCGCGTTTTACATTATTTTGGGAATTACCTTTTGACTTTGATTATTTTGGGAATTTTTTTTTTTAATTTATTTATTTTGGGAAAAAAAAACCCTGCAAAAAGAAGCATGAATAGCATAACAACAAGAATTTAGTAGCATAACTGCATAAATTGAGCCGAATGTAAAGAAAAGTAAAGCAATCACCTTTTCCTCCTTAGTTTTGAAAATGACTCTCATGCCTTAAATTCGGAAGAGGTTCGGCTATGCATGGGGTGCTACATGAGCATTAGATTGGGGGGGTTTACTAATGCTTTCTAAAAAGCTTGGTTCCCAAACTTTCAAACCTCCAGCGTTGACCCTTGAAAGGGTGAACCCCATCTTCGGTTGGTGGTTTGAGTGGGAAAACTATTAAGAGACCGTAGGTTAAGAAACTGACACAGCATCTGCCTATAGTCAATATATTGTTTCCCCTTCTAACTAGAATAGTAGTAACCAGGTAATAATGCAAAGATACAAATGCAAGTGAGCGCAGCAAATGTGTGTGGAATTTTAAAAAATGGAGGAAATGACCCAATAACATGCATCCCATTCTGCTCATTCATCACATACATGGCAGTTAATATGACATAAAATGAAGTGTGAACAAAGGTTCACCTACAAAAGAAAATGCAAGGAGTTAGTAACTTTTCAAAAAACTTAATACAAGATAAAACGGATGGTCAATGCAAGAACATGAATATGGAAAACAATGGAAAGCAATGCAAGAGCATGCAAGTAGATGTCGATGCAAGAGCATGAATGCAAGCAATGAATGCAAGTGATGACACTTATTTGAAAAAAAAAATTTGGAAAATAATGTTTGTTTTAACAAACTTAGGATTTTGAAAAACTTTTTGGGAACTTAGAAAAATTTTGAAAAGTGGATAAAACTCGACAAAGTAAATGGAGATTCTAGGTGAGTGAAGGGTGAAGAGATATGACAATGGCCTAACCCTCTATGTATCCCCAGTGGAATTGCCAGCTGTCGTGCCCCGGTTTTTTCCCACTCAAGAATGGTGAGAAAATGCACGCAGTACTCTCTTTTTAGAACTCATCCTCCTAGAATAATAAGTCCGACTAGGTTTGAACTTGAAATTTATTTCAAAAAGAGCTTTTGAAAAAAGTTTTGAGTCGCCACCTAACATGATTAAAGATGTGCTAAGTCACCTAAAAACTGAGTGGAATCCGAGAACTAAACTTAGATTTTCGAAAAATGTTTGAAACATCCTCTTGAGAGAGATTTTAAGAAAACGAGTTGTTTAGCAACCTTTGGTAGAATTTAAATCCTTTTTTAAGATAACTCCATTTTGGTCTTGTGAAAACAGTGATTCTAGGTTTGGAGGTTGGTTACGTATAAGGAAGACATTCTAAGATCATCACTCTACCTTGCCCTTTCAGTACCTACATATCTAATCACCCTTGATTCACTCACTTGAATAACCTATTACTAATATCCACCTGATATCCACCTCAGAATTTTGAAAAATATGTTTGGTCATCAGCTTTTGAATGAATGATGCATGATGCATGTTTTGAAAAAGATGTTTGAAAACATAGTAGTTTTGAAGGAATTTGAGAAAGAAATTTTGAATTGATAGAAACTTTTGAAAAGGGAACTTGAGTTGAAATAAATGTTATGACCACACCATTTCAGGTTGCCTACGTATCTCATTTGTCGAGAATCAAGTCATTCATAGTTCATGCCAGGACCCGATAGAAAATAGGTGCATTGAGGCCATTGGAAGACAAGTTGGGGTCTTAATTTGGAAAGACACATTGGGATCTAGTTTTGAAAAGTAGGCACATTAGGGACTTTGGGAACTTTGAAGATGTATTAATGTCCTTGGAAAGTTTTGAAGACACTTTGAGATCTTTGGAAAAAGAGAACTTGAGAGTTTAGAAAAATGCCTTTGAAATAGGACTTAAGATGTTTAAAGTGTTTTTAAAATCGGGATTGAAGATATTTTAAATGTTTGTGAAATTATCTCAAAGGAGTTTTGAAATGTTTTTAAATCAACTCAAGGGAGTTTTGGAAGTTATTTGAAACAACTCAAGGGAGTTTAAGAAATGTTTTGAAACAACTCAATGGAGTTTTGGAAATGTTTTGATGTCTTGTTTTGAAATCTTTGGAGGTAGAGTTTGGATTGAAAATGCTCTTGTGAACTTGTCTTTGAAAAGCTTTTGAATGTAGTTTTTTTTTGGATACCTTATGAAAGACATGTTTAATGTTTCATCACCTTTAAGAGGTTAGTTATTGAAGAACTAAACTCCTTTTGTGTTATGAGTTTTGAAAATATGTTTGGAAAAGGGGTTAGAAACTTCCCTTTTGGTTTTTTGAAACTTTAGGGTTATAGAACCCTTATTGAATATCTCTCTTACACTTGAACAATCATAACCATGGAAGGATTAGGATTGCTTCAAGAATGTGATGTTTGAAAATTATTATTAAAAAGAGCTTTTGAAAACAATTAGGGTTTTGGAACCCTAATATGGACAACATTAAAGGTTGTATTCAATGTATCATTTTCCTTTGGAATCCCTAAATATAAAAGGGTTAGGGACACTTTAGGGTTGTGAGTTTTTGGAAGCATTTTGAAAATAGTTTTTGAAAGATATTAAGTGACTAGCCATTTTAGTCGAGACAAGTTTAAGAAAACTTCTTGGAAGCATTTTGAAGATAGAGTATGGAAGCATTTGAAAAGATTTTGGGGTAGATTTTTGAAATCTCAAGAGAGTAAGATGTTTTTTAAGATATGCTATGACAATGGTTTTGAATTGAAAGATCATTTGAAAAAGGGGTCTTTGAATTAGAGTCTTGAAGCTTATTAACCTTAGTTAGGTTGACCTAGGGTTGAACAACTAGAGTTAGGTTGGACTTGGGTTGGATTGACCTATGGTTAACTAACTAGAGTTAGGTCAACCTAGGATTAAGGAGACCTAGGTTAACTAACTTGGGTTAGGTTAACCTAAGCCTGGACAACTACGGTTAAGTTAACCTAGGGTTGGAAGGTGGTTTTGAACTAGGGTTTGGGCCTAGTGGTTTTGGAAAGCTAGTTTTGTGCAAACACTTTGAAAATCGGTTTTGAAAATCATAGTGTAAATGTAGAGAACTTGAAAAAAAAAATTCAAGGACTTATGCAAATTTAAAGAAGATCATTTCCATGAAAATTGGCTCTAGTAAGTGTAGGGTTCATATGGTCAAGAGTAGGGAGCCATTTCAAGGAAGGCTTTATGGGGACCATTCCAACCTCTAACTTAAGAGAGTGAAAACTTTGAAAACCAATATCAAAATGATAATTTTGGAAAATCATTTTTATGCAAAATGAAGAGAATGAATTTTTGAAAATCTTGCTTGAAAAGAGTGTTTTAGAAACCATTTTTTTGAATTTGAAAACTCAACCTAATGAGCTAGGGTTCCCATGGCCAAGATGATGGGAAGACCACTCAAGAGAAGGCTCCATGGGGGCCATTCCAACCTCACAACTAAAAAAAGCCAAGTCTTAGGAATTCACATAGAAAAAGAGAGTTCAAAAACCATTTAAATAATAATAAAAACAAATGTCCTTTTGTAAACCTCTCTTGAAGAGAGTTGCTTTGAAAACCACATTTAGGGTGAAGAAGACCAACTCTAATGAACTAGTGTTCATATGGTCAAGATAATGGAAAAATCGCTCAAGAGAGGGTTCCAAAGGATATTTTAACCACAAAGCTCAAGAGATTAGATTCTTAAAAATCAATATAGAAGAGAAGGGTTTGAAAGCCATTTTAATGCAACTTGAAAAGTAATGAAATGCAAGGATGTAAAATGAGGCTAGGGGTGAAAGGGAAACTTCCTAAGGTATGAAAGTCTAGGGTTTAACTTTAAGCTTTAAGAAACCAAATCTTAGAATCATTTTAAGGGAAATGCTTGAATATGGGGTTCGAGAAAGACATAGAAATGGAAATAGTAAAGGTTTTTGAAAAATGATGATGAATATGAAAATTGAGCCAAGCATGTAAAACACGAACATGGTAACCATATGCAAAGGGGGTCATGAAATCATGCAAGGCTAAGAGGTCACACCACCTTGTAAGGTGCTCTAAGGCCATGCAATCTCAAAGTAGGCTTATGAGAGATCCAACTACACAGTGGCTCCTACAAGCTTTCCTCTAGGCATGACCTAGGAGCTCTCTTGTTTCAAACTTACAAGAAAGGGGGGGTGGAAGATGTGGGTTAAAAGAGAAGAAAAGTCCAAGTGGACTAGGAGGGAGAAGAGAGAAGTGGGAGCGACATAAATCAAAAGGGAATACCACCTTTATTTTTAAACCACATTCAAGCTTCCATGAATGACTTGTTTTGAAATTGAATAGCCTTAGAGAGGCTTGAAGGGGCTAGAAATGGCTCCTTTATGGCATTGAAGTCTTTGTAGATGGACTGTATAGGCTAGAGAGAGGTTGAATCTAGCTTAGATGCTTAGAGGATGAGGTGTATAAGGTATTTCAGAGTTCTGAGGCAATTTTTGCAGAGCTTTGCTACTATTTTTGATTCTGGAATATGCAGGGGGGCCTGTATTTATAGGCAATCTGCTGGGAGCTGGTGCATGTGTTACATGCGGCTAGGTAATTTTTTTCCTAGCACATGTAGCACATAGTCTAGTACTATTCCATTAGTTGAATGCCACGTGGCACACTCTGTACTGACTCAACTTGGGGAGTAAGATTGATGTTATTACAATCTAAGCACATGTAGCATACACTCTGCCTTTTGAAACTTTTGTATTAACTTTGCCTCGATAATTGTGCAATTTGAAAAAGATTCAGAGAAATCAGTTACGTCCACGATGTTGTCCTTTTGTTTCTCAAGAATCAGAAACTTTTGGAGTGCTTCAAAGGTGTTTGAAAGAGTGAGATATCATCTCGGGAAGCGCATATGAAAACATACTTTCATGGAGCATCTGTGATATGCTCCGCGAATGTTTAAAAGTAACGGTCTTTGGACCACGTAATCAAGGCCTTCGGGGAATGACCTCTCCTATCGAACTGTACCGTTGGAAATTGTTTTGAAAATACTTTTGAGAATTTCTTAATTTAAGCATTTCTCAATTCATTTGATGGTGTGTTATAATCAGGAAATCGGAGAGAAAGACAACCCTAGCGAAGCGTCTGTGAGATGCTCCAGGGGTTTCTGAAATTGGTGACTTTCGAGTCACGCAATCGAGGGCTTTGGGAAGCTATCTATTCAATCAAGCTATATCAATGGAAAGACCTAAGGATGGGTTTCTAAGAATTTTCTGATTTACACATTTCTCAAGTTATTTGACGGTGCGCTATAATTAGGGAATCGGGAAAAAAGACAACCCTAGCGGAGCATCTGTGAGTTGCTCTAGGGGACTTTCTTTGACTTTAAAGTGTTTGGAGTCATGGGACTCACCTAGAATTGGACACGGGCGTATGACAGGGTATCTCGAGGGGTGCCGGTTTGGTACCTAGAGCCGTATAGTTTCGGGGTGCACTTGTGCCACTAAGGGTAAAATGGTCATTTTGATCAGAATTGGTCGGAAAGAGCTATGATAGGTTGGAATGGCATATGAGGCATGCCAGAATATTTGGGGATGGTACTGGAAGGTGTGTTTACTCTCTAAAGAGATTTGTGCCATGCTGGCCTGCCTAGGGGCAAAATAGTCATTTTGACCGGAGTTGGCCAGAACAGGACCAAAATTAGTAAGGGTGTCGCATTGAGTATGCTTAATTGTCTAAGAACATTTGGGAAGCATGGCCTTACCGTCTAAAGGGATTTTGAACTTTCTTAAATACGTGCCTAGAGACCCAAGGGGCAGGTTTGGTCATTTTTCATCGAGTCGAGCTAGTAAGTGCTGGTGTTGACCTAGACGTTGGTTCCTGAGACCACCTGGCCTTAGAAAGCTACCTGTGTAATATTGGTTCCTAAGATTGCTTGGTCTTAGAAAGCTACCTGTAGGGTGGTGTTGGCCCCCGAGATTGCCTGGTCTCGGAGAGCTACCAGATAATAGACATTCTATAGTGGCAGGCTAGCAGGAGCCAGGAGTAAACCGTCTAGAATTTGATAAGGTGTTGGTCCCTGAGATCACCCGATAACAGGAAGCTATCTTGATGGCGTTGGTTCTTGAGACCGCTAGGTCTCGAAAAGCTGCTTGGAGCGCCTAAGGGTAATATGGTGTTTTGGCTTCAATTGGGCCCTACAAGCTTGAGAAGTGACCAATTGACTGGACTGGAGTTTGAAAAGCTAGTTTGGGCATGATAGTGTTGTGACGTTTTACTAGAAGACTGATGTAGACCGAATATTGCCAAGTAGGAAGAAATGGGATGCTTATAATAAGTAATATTGTGGAATAAGGAAACTAATGATGGGTGATAAGTAATACCATAATGTGATGGGGGATTATTCATACTAGATTTGGTTAGGATGGGATAAGTAATATAATATTATTATATTATCACATTATTTATTATAAAATTAATATTAACAATATATTATATAGTAATGTACTTATATAATATTATATTAACCTAATATAATAGTAATAGAAGGGTAAAAATTCCAAGAGAGGGGATGTGTAATATCACCTCCCCCATGGTATTACATATCCCCCATTTTGGGGATTCCATCTCTGGAGGGATATGTAATCCGATGCTTTTTTTTGTTGTCAAATATAGGTTTCGTGAGACCCACGAGATATCATATCCAATCTCTCACTTTCTTATCCCTTAAATAAACAAGGCATTAGGGTTATACACATTGTAGTCTGATAAATGCAAGTTTATGCTAATTAACTGAGAATGAATAGTAGAAAAACCATGGTAAAATTTTTTGGGGGTTTTTGGGTCATGATGTCAAACAATGTGAGAATTGAGTAGAGTAATGATATGCAAACAGAAAAATTATATAAAATTTTTGTACAAAATGATATGCCTGAATTAAGACCCTTCACTTTAAAACAATTATTCTTACAAAATTTTTGTATAATAAACTCTACTAGAATCATCGAGTAGTATTTTTCAAATTATGAGCTCAAATAGTGGCGTGATTGCGCTTCAAAAGTGCAATTACAATACCTTAACTTGTGCTTTGTTACCCTTAGTTTAGGATTGTAGACATCTTTTTAGTTATATTCTAGTACTAATTAAGTTTGTTCTGATTTCTATAGAAAATGGACCTAAGAAGGATGCCAAGCAAGGTCATTGATGCAGTTGTCCGGACGCCGGATGTTAGTTGCAACAAGGAGAGAAGCTTGCAGAAGTTGGTAATTGAAGCGGTTGTCTGGGCATCATTTAGACGATGGGTTGAGATTCAGAGAGTTGATTATGGACTTGCAATAGTAGTTCGAACGCTATATGGACATTGAAGGATTGTCGTCTGGACACCGCTTGGACGACCAGCGAAGGATTTCCAAGATGAAGATCTCATCGTTTGGACGACCAAAATTATACTAAAACCATCGTCCGGACGATACCCCAGCCCAACTTCAAACTTTGTAGTTTCCTTTTTGGTTTAGGACTCTAGATTAGCATATAAATACTTGTAGTTATCCCCAGAGAGCGGGGTTTGACTTTGGAAGTACTTTGAAGGATATTTTGAAGAGTCTTGAAGGCTTGTAAAGGTTTTCATTCAATCTTTATGAATTTCCTAACAATTTCAATCATGAATTCACATATGTTCTTAATAGTGATGTTTCACTAAACCTAAGCTTCGGTTTAATTGTGATGGATGTTTGATGTATCTTTGGTGAATCATTAAGAGTCCATGGTTTTAATTGTTAAATCTTTCATTGAATTGAACGTTATTGATTCTCCATAATTTTGATCTATTGAAAGCAATAGATTCTTGACTATTTTCTTGAGTAGTAATACACAAACTAGGGTTTGGGAATATAATTACTTGAATTGATGGTATGAATCCTTGAAGCAAGATATTGCAGAACAAGGTTCGGGAATCAAGAGCATAGGGTTTAAAGCTCCATCTTCTGAATCAAAGGCTATAACAAAGCCAATGGTTTGAGTTATAAAAAGGGAATCTTAGTGAATCACTAAAAACATTGACATCTGGATCAATTGACTATAAGTCTTCCATTCATCAATCACAAGTCTAGTTTATATTTCTGTTTTAGTTAATATTTATCTCTCAACTTATCAATTTTTGGTTTATTATCACTTCACTTTGGTAGGTTTATTAGTTTTCTTGCAGACAAATCGTTATTTTTGCATATTAGGTTGAGTCAATTCAAGTCTCTGTAGATCGATCTCGGACTTCACCAAGTTGTTACTGCATCATAACCACACACTAGCAAATATCAATCGCAATACTTTGGAATGATTAGTTTTTGGCGCTGTTGCCGGAGATCTTCTGAAAGACACAACTTGGTAAGTAAGCAATTTTGAAATTGCAAGAAAATAATAAATACTCCACAAAAACACAGAGAAAGCAAGGAAAGTATTGGCTAAGGCCATTGGTAACTTTGCATATTTCTTGTAATTGTGTGCATGTTAGATTTAGATGTTTTTTATTTTCTACGTGTTTTTATGATAGTTGCATTTGATTCATTTATTCTATCTTTAGGAAGGAGGGGGATATGAATGAGACTAGAATTTTGTGATACATGTTTATTGGTGGTTTTGCTTTGCATAAGGAGATTGGAGGTAAGGGGAAAGACTTTGAAAGTCTACATGAATTGGTGGGCATTTATGCATAGATTGGAGGGTTTGGAAGGACAAAAAATTGGTGGAAGGGAACTTTGTAAACTTTCTTGTTGATTGAGACGTTGGATTGTCTCGTATGTGTGCATTGCATATATATGTCATATTACTATAGAGATATTCACAAACATCTTGTTAGCATCGATTCGTTGCGAAATCTTCTGCCTGGTTACCTGACCTCATCACCCACATGATGTACACCGGCCGATTTACCGCGCTTCCCCTTAGTCGTAGATTTAGGGCATATTCCAATGGCCAACATCCACGATGATGTGAATCTACAGGACCCTACCAACAATGATAATGTAGAGAGAGGGAGTAACGTAGGAGCTCCGATCAGAACAATGCAAGATTACATGAATCCTATAAGGCAAAAGCCTACATCATGCATAATACTCCCCGCTCACCAGGCTATAATAAATCTTAAGCTAGGAATGTTATAAGGTTTACCCACTTTTTATGGTTTAGACTCAAAGAGGCCATACATTTTCATTAAGGATTTTGAGGATGCATATTCAATACTTCTAGATAACTCGTGTCCTAGGGAAGTTTTACTCTTAAAACTATTTAGTTTCACTTTTAAAGACAAGGCCAAGATTATTGTCCAAGTTGTGGTTTAACTCATTGAAGTATACACTCTTGGAACACTCTTGGACAAGGCTATAACTCGTGTCCTATGTCTATCCACTCTTGGAACACTCTGCAAGGGGAATTTTTGAAAAAGTTTTTTCCTGAGAATCAAATTGAGATGGTACATCGCACTATTTCCCAATTTGCTCTATAGAATGGGGGGACATTCTTCCAATGCTGCGAAAGGTTTAAAGAATTGTTACATGCTTGCCCCCATCATGGTTTTGATGATTAGTTGGTCATAAGTACTTTTTATTCATCATTGAACCCTCAATTGAAGATGTTCATAGAGTCTATGTATGTAAGCACGTACCCTGATAAAAGTCCAACTGAAGTATACACTTACTTTGATTATCTGGCTAACTTGGCTAGAGATTGGGCTACCACAAGAACTCAAAATCCCACCAATAGACTTACACCACAAGTCCGAGGTAAAGATCAACTTGGAAAAGTTGAAGACCTTTAAGCTAGAATTACATCACTTTCACGCAAATTAGAGGCTCTAGAGACTTCTAAGATCCACGCAGTAGGGGTTAAACAACAGTCGTTATATCTAGTTTGTGATACAACGGAGCACCATATTGCATCGTGTTTAGTCATATCGAGAGTACGAGAGGCATTACATGGCCAACCTAAAGTAGTTGGCCAATTCCGGGAGAGTATGAGTGGTCAAGCGAGTGGAGGAAATCCTTACTCTGACACGTATAACCCATGATGGTGAAATCACCCAAATTTTGGATGGAGAAATGACAGTCAGCAAAACCTATAACCATTCCATATAGGATATTAGAACACTTAACCGTTGCAAGCACAACCTCTCCAAAACCAACAAGGGTCATATCAACCACCTCATAAAAGACCTTTGAATGATAATATTTTGCAACTGACCAATGACATGAGGGTAACAAATAGTAAGATTGATAAGTATAACAAATTCTTTGAACAAAACCCTCGTATGCTTGAAGACCTACAAAAGAAAATGTCATTTATGATATAGGATTTAACTCAACAAGTAGCGGGGAGATTTCCTGCTTAACCTAAACTAAAGCTGACTGTATAGAGTGTGACCATTACTGAGCCTGCAAATAACACCTCGTCGAGTCATGAGCAAGTCCAGTCTATCACAACTCTTAGGAATGAAAAAATTATAAATAAAACCATGCCACCTAGGGACGTGAAGCCTGAGAGGGCTAAAAAAGAAAAAGAAAAAGAAAAAGTTGAGATAGAATCAGTAATATTAGAGAGTGAAGAGATTGAAAAAGAAAGAATTGAGACGAAAATCCATACAAGGTGGATGAAACAATTGTAGCCCCAGTCAGAGTGTCAAGGGATGATCACCAAGAAGCGTTGAAGTATGCGCATTTCCCTCATAGGTTAACCAAACCTAAACATGAACTTCATAACTCCAATATCTATGAGGTGTTCAAACAGGTGAAGCTCAATATACCTTTTCTTGATGCTATAAAGAAAATTCCCTCTTATGCCAAATTTTTGAAAGACTTTGCACTGTTAAGAGGAAACTACATGTGAAAGAAAAATCCTTCTTATCCAATCAAGCGAGTGCAATTTTGCAATCCAACACCCCACCGCAATACAAGGATTCAGGATGCCCCACGATTTCAAGTGTTATAGGAAACCATAGTATAGATCAAGCTCTACTAGACTTGGGAGTGAGTGTGAACTTGCTTCCTTATTCAATTTATCAGCAATTAGGGTTGGGCGAGCTCCGCCCCATTAGAATCACTCTTTAGTTAGTTGATAGATCTACTCAGGTTCTAAGGGGTATGGTGGAGGATGTGTTAATTCAAGTCAATAAGTTTTACTTCCCAGTCGATTTTGTTGTGATTGACACCCAACCTATCATGAGCTCTAGTGCCAATACTTCCATCCCAGTCATTTTAGGAAGACCTTTTCTTGCAACATCTAATGCTCTGATTGTCGCGCCTAGATTTTTCGCACTCGAGGAATACACACACAAGCGGGAAAAACACTGTACTCTCTCATTAGAACTCATCCTCTTAAAAGAATGAGTGTGACTAGGTTTGAATTGAAAATAGATTTGAATAAAGGGCTTTTAGAAAACAATTTAGAGTCACCATCTAACTTAATTAAGGTGAGTTAGGTCACCCAAAAACTAAGCATAATCCGAAGACTGCACTTAGGATTTTTGAAAATGACTTTGAAAATATCTCCTCAAGAGAGGGTTTTTAAGAAAACAAGGTTGTTTGGCAACCTTTGGAAAACATTTAAGCCCTTTTTGAAAATAAACTCCATTTTGGTCTTTCGAAAACAATGATCCTAGGTTCGAAAGTTGGTTACATGCAGGGAAGACGCACTAAGCCATCACCCTACCCCGCCCTTACGGTACCTACATGTCTATTTACCCTAGATTCACCTATGAGAGTCTTCAACTAATCAAATGTCCAATCCTATCCACTTTGAAAAAGAATGTTTAAAAGGAAATTTAACATGATGCATGATATGCAAGTGCAAGAAAAGAAAGTTGAAAAATAGATTTGGAAAGAAATTGATTTGATTTAAAAGAGATTTGAAAAGAATTAGGGAATCGAAAATTGGAAAAAGGTTGTGACCGCACCCATGAGGGTTGCCTACATATCCTTTCGGAGGAATCAGGTCAGCCGTAGTTCAGATAAGAGTTCGATAGAAAAGAGAAGGTATGATTGGAAGAAAGAAATTTTGATTGGAAGATTGAGAGATTGAACCTAGAACTAGGATTGAACTTGAAAGAGGATTTGACCTTTGGAAGAGAACTTGAACAAGATTTGAAAAGATAGGGTTTTAGAAAGCTTGCTTTTAGGAAACCTAGACTCAAGAGAGATAGAACTAAGGAAAGACTTGAGATTTAGAAAGATTTGACTCAAATGTTGGAATAAGAAAGTTTCATTTTAAGAAAGGTTTCACCTTAGGAAAGTTTTGAAATAAGAAGGATTTGAGAGTAAGAACGTTTTGAGTTTAGTAAGCTTTAGATTTGGAAAGATTTGAAGTTTAAGTTTTGGAAACCTAAGGTTTAGGAAGGTATGAGATTAGGAAGGATTTGGATTAGGAAAGATTTGGAGTTTGTTCCTAAGAAGAAGTGTTTTGATTTTGTTTCAAAAAATGGAGGATAGGATCTAGTTTCCTAAACGGGGAGATTGGATTTGATTTCCTAAAGGGGAAGACTGGATTTGGCATGAATTTGGAAAGGGAAGTTTTGGAAACCCTAGATTTGGAAAACTATAGTTTTGACGTAGAAAAATAGATTTTGGAAACCTAGGTTTTAAGGCAAGATTGAAAATCATGTGTTTGGGCAGGAAGTTAGGGTTTCCTAATCGTTAGCTCTAGGGTTTGACTTGGGCTTCAAGAAAAGAGCTTTTTGAAAGTAAGCTTTTAGAAAGGAAGATTTTTGGAAGAAAATCCTAGAGAGGAGTTTTTAGAAAGTGAATTTGAAAATAGAGAGTTTTTGAAAAGGGATTTTTGGAATGAAAAGGTTGGAAAGAGTTTTTAGGAAAGAGATTTAGGGAAAGAGTTTTCTAAGAAGGAAACCTAAGGAGTGTTTTTAGGAAAAGAATTTTGAAGAGTGCTTTTTAGAAAGAAGTTTAAAAAGAAGTTTTGAGAAATAGATTTTTGGAGGGAGTTTTTGAAAGTAATTTTGGAAAGGAATTTAAAGAGAGTTTATGAAAAGCATGTTTGAAAAGAGATTTCTAGAGGAAGAGATTTGAAAAGAGAGTTTTTAAAAATTATAGAAAACATCTCACGTTCCTAAAGCGATTCTAACCATAAGAAGATTAGAACCCACTTTAAGATAGTGGTTTTGAAAATAACAATGTTTTGAAAATATGGACCATATTGGTTACTTTAAATGTAACACTTTCCTAAAGCAACCCTAACCATGAAAAGGCTAGAATCACCCTATGATTGTGATTTTGAAAACAAGTTTTGAAAAAGAAGATTTTGATGCAATTTTTGAAAACAGTTTTGATGCAAGCTTTTGAAAACGAATTTGAAAACGACTTTTAGAAGAATGCAAGATCATGATATGCGCAATGCAAGTTGGGGTCGTGAACATACAAGGTTAAAGGTTTCACCACATAATCAAGGGGGCCGAACCCACGTGGTCTCCGGTTAGACTAAAAGAAAGCCCCCGACACGGTGACCCTCCAATAGCCTAATCCTACATATAGACTGGAAAGCCCCTTGTTTCAAGCATGCAAGAAAGAGGGGGAAGAAGATGGGGGATTAAAATAGAAGAAAACCCAAGTGGGTTCAGAGAGAGAAGAGAGAGAGGGAAGATGCGTAAACTTAAAGAGAAAGCCTACCTTGTCTCTTCTTTATTTTGCTTTGCTTTGGTCTTGGCTTCAATCTTTAAGGGCTTGTTTTGATCTTCAAAGCTTTGTAGTTCCAGCAATCCAAGTCTTCAATGGAGGGTTTGAGGCTAGTGTATGAGTATATAAGAGTGTGTATGAGTGTATAGGAGGCTAGGGTTTGTGTATGGAGGCTAGGGTTTGAAAAACCTAAAGAGACTAGGGTTTTGGGCGGCTACGAGCACTGTATATCAAAAAGTAGGGTTTTTAGACTGAGTTTGCGGACCTCTTTCATGTTGGAGGAGGCTCTGTATTTATAGAGAAAAGAATGGCCTGGCACCTGTTGTAGTGGCGCCAGGCCAAAAATCCTTTTGGCTCCCTTAGGAGTGGCGCCAGGCCAAATATTGGCTTGGCACCACTACTAGTGGCGCCAGCCAGTTAGGAAATTTTTAAGGTCAGCAAGCCACGTATCTTGAGAAGATTTGGGCGCTTGTACTAGTGACTACCATGCAATTTTTAGCCTAGCTTCACTAAGAGTGACTCTGGAACGTCCAACAGGGATTTATGGGACCGGGAATGGCCCTGAAGGCCGGAAAAGGGTAGGAACCCTTAGAATAGGGTCCTGGAGGTATTTGACTTGAAAAATGGGGGCATGATGTGTCGGAAGGGTTGACCGGGCCATTAGGGGCAAAACAGTCAACCGGGCCGGAGATCTGCCGGGACAGACTCAGAATGTCCCAGAAGAAGACTCGAGATTTGGAAACATTATTCAGAATGTTCCCAAAGGTTATCGGTTTGATACCTAGAGCCGGTGTGGTCGGAAAAGGTGACCGGCCCACCAGGGGCAAAACAGTCATTTTGTACCGGGTTTGTCGGAACTGACTCGGAATGATCCCGAATGATAATGAAAGGCCGGGAATACGATATATAGCAATCTCGGGAGGTTACTAGTTTAATACCCAGAGCCGGTGTGGTTCCTAGGGCATTCGGATGCTTAGGGGCAAAATGGTCATCTTGACCGGAAAGTCTCGAAATTGGCCCGAAACAGATTAGAAGGCACTGAATCATGCCGGATTGACTTTAAGATAGTCTTGGAAAGGGTGTTCTTACCGTTCTGAGGACTTAGGTATTTTCTTGAGAAATGTGCCAGAAATGGCCCTAGGGGCGTGGGGGGGGGGGGGGGGGGCGGGTGCCGGTGGGGGGGTGAGTTCAGAGGGGTGATGGCAGAAGGAAGGGGGGCAGGGGTTGAGAGGCGGGCAGTGAGGGTGGGTAGGAGAGAGGGAGGTGGGGGCGGGGAGTTTGGTCATTTTTCACCGAAGTGGACTAGTAGGCACCGGTGTTGACCTGGGTTTTCAATGTTTCTGCCACTCTGATGGCTATCTCGTGATACAGGGATTTGTTGGCAATTTCCTATATCAACCTGTTTGCGAGTATTTTCGTTATTTTGATAGTTGCGATGTTTGCGAGTACTTCCACTACTCTGACGGTTCGCGTTCATTCCCAAGATTACTTGATTTCGAGAAGCTGCTAAAGGGACTTAGCACCTGAGAAGTCAACTTTCTCAAAAGGCGTGCCGAAATGGATATTTCTGCATTGGAGGGCTAGCAGGCGCCGAAGGTGGCCCGTTTTACCATTTAGGGGACATGAGGTCTCGTCTCGGTCGATAGATTTAAAGGGATTTATCATTCCAAAGAGACTTTTTTTGAAAAACGTGCTAGAAGAACAAACTTACCGTCTTAAGGAATCAACTTTCTCAAGAGAGGGATTGGAATTGGAATTGGACTTGAAAAAGAGGACTTACCGTCTTCGAGAAGACGTGCCTAATTTGGAATTGGACTGAACAATGCCCTCAAGGGAATTTTGGTCATTTTGCCTATATTTGGGCCTAGTGGGCCCGTGAAGTGATGGATAGACAGGATTAGACTTGGAAAATTGATTTGACTCAAAATATGTCCACATTGACTTGAATATAAGTTTGGACGGACTGTAGACTGCTGAGCGATCAAAATGGGGTGCTTACAGTTGCCCCTCCTTTTTTGTCTTTACTTGTCGAAGATAGAAAACGATAAAATAAGAGTCCCATGTTGACCGTGAAGCGGTCGGAGGAACGGACTTTGGAAATGTTGGAAGACGAGATTTTAGAAACGAATATTGGGCCCAAAAGGCCTTTGAAGTAGAGTTTTTGCAGGAAAAAGGGCAAAGCTGCCCAAAATTTGGAACTGGTGCCACTAGAAGTGGTGCCTTTGGCAAATTTGGCTTGCCAGGCTTAGGATCAAAACCAGTAAACTGCTGGTTCGATGCTGTTGCGGGATTTGAAGAGCTTTTGGAGAATCGAGAGTCTTTGTGAGGAAATTGGCTTGAACCTTGAAGGGGCACTCCTTGGAGACCACGGATGATTATTAGAAGGAGACCACGTCGCTGGGAAAGTCGCCAGAAGAGAAGTTTTTGCTGGAAAACTTCAAAAAGTGAGTTTTCTATCCTATGTTAATTTTAATGTGTAGAACTCCGTTTAATTCGTGTGAACAATAAAAATTAATGTTTTGATATGTTTTAAACATTATGGTGATGTTATTTTTTGCATTTTGGTTCTTGTTGAACTGAATTTGAGTGATTTTATGTGATTATGTGAAGAGGGTTTTTAGTAGGAATTGGGGTTTGTTCCTACAGGCTTGGGCATTGGGCTTTTTTTGGCTAGATTTTTATGCCATGTGTCTTAGAAAAATGTGTTTAACAACCGTGTGAAGTTTTGTGATTTTTGAAAACTTGGTGAATTTTTGATTTTTTGAAGAATAGAAAAATACTTAGAAAAATAGGAAAAATAAAGAAAATTGGGAAATTGATGAAATTAATGGAGTTTAAAATTTTGAAAAATGTAGGAATATTTTAGAAAACATTTGAAATGATTTTGAGAAATTTTAGGATAACTTTGAAAATCATTGATTTGTTGGAAAATAAGACAAGTCTTTTAAAAAGCTTAGAAATTTGAAAAGTGTGTGCGGGTGTTGGTGCTATGTGATTGTGATGCATGGTTTGTGTTTTGGTGTTGATGTTGTAGGTGTTGTAGGGACCATTTTTAAATGAAACTCTGCTGAAGTTTTTTTTTTATAAATTCAGAAAAAGGGTTGGAAAAATTTTAGCGTAAAATCTTTTTGAAGGAAAAAAATATAAAACCATTGAAGGCAGAGCTTTTTTGGTAGAGAAGGCCCGAGAAACTCGAGGGCCATGAAAACTATTGGAAGAAAAATTTAGGAAGACCTTTTTGGAAACCGAGAATTAGAAACGAATAGATTTTTGACTTTGGAGGACCCGGGATTCTGATGAAAATTTTAAAGGATTGAGTTTGAAGAAAATCTTTTGGGAGGAAGAAGTTAAGGAACGTGTTAGGAAACCTCTGGGAGTTGTTATTAGAGAAGAAAGTTTGAATGAAAAGTTTAGGAAACCTTTTAGGTTAGTTTGAGTAGAATGTATACAGAAGTTATTTTATTTATTTTTCTCTTCTTCTTTTTTATGTTTTATCTTTGGTTATTATTATTTTTCCTATACTTTTATTTCTTATCTTCATATACCTTATATTAACATCTCTTACCTTGCTTACCTTTTTAAGATGGCATATGCGGGTGATGATGGTTCTGAGCGGAAACGTCCCTCTGGAAGCCGGCTCGGATAGATTCTATCAGTAGTTCCAGTGGGTCCAGTGGTAGTCAGTGGTCTGCAGGATAGATATCTTCTAGCCAAAGCGGCCGGGGGAGTAGACCACCCGTCGACCCCTTCCCTCTGATTGAGGCAGCATTCGAGGAGGAGATGAGGTTTTCCACTTTTGACTTTTAGGATGGCTGACGCTATTTTGAGTTGACTACGGGTTTGGTATGATGGGTATCCTCCAGATGAGCAAGACATTTTTCACTGGTCCTTTGGTTGCATGACTTCTCTCCTATTGGCGCAACTTGTTTTCTGGCAATGGTTCCCTTTTGGCCACCTGACCCCGATTTCTTGGGGAATGTGAGCCTGCCCCTACTCCCCATGAGTATGGCTTCCTCCTAGGTCTTCGGGTTGGTTCAGCTGACATTATGGGACCTACTTTTCCTAATGGCTGTGTTGCGATTGTCTCTTCTCAACTTGGGCTCCGTTATGCGGCCTTTTCTTTTGATATACTGCCCTAGTTTCCTTATGCCTCGATGAAGTTCTTGTTTCTCTCATTATGAGTTTGCAACAGATAGGAGATTGGCATATTTATCAAGATTGGTCCTATTTCTCCATGGTAGCCCTAGCTTTGCTTCTCCTAAACTTGTTGATGTTTCCACCTGGGGGAATGACTTGGTTGACTATCGGTTATGTGCACTGCTTGTCAAAATTCGTGAGGGGCACTCCCATGCTCCTATGGTTGTTGGAGAGACCTTCGTGAGCCTTACCAGACTCCAACAAGGGGTCAATGCTCGTTTTCAGGGATATGCTTCATTATTCCAGCTTTGAGCGATCGGACACTTATTCGTTACTCCCCTTTTTCAGCATACCTAGTTTCTCGAGTCAAAAGTCATTTGATTGAGGAGGTCGAGGGTGGGCCATTGCCCCAGTCTCTGTTTCTTGTTGGCCATGGAAATTTGAGCTTTCTAAGGCGTGTGCCGGTGCTGGAGATGTCGGAGGGGTGGCCTTAGCTTCTTTTTGTGTTTTACCCTATTCCCTGTTTCTTATTTGAGAGAGAGAGAAAGGCATAGAGTTAGTTTTTGTACAAAAACAGCTTATTTATACATATTATACTTTTTTTATTTTTTTATAAATGCACATGGAATTAGATGTCTGACTTATTTTGCATGTCCTACTTTATATATATTTATGAATGCACAAGTTCATACGGGAATGGAATTCAATGCATGTTATACTTTTTGGATAAATGTACAAACAAGAATGGAATTGAATGCATGCCATGCTTTTTGATGAATGCATAAATAGATACAAACTACACATAAATTTAAATGGATGTACAGATTATACATGCCAGGGATGCATTAGTGATACATGTATATAAGTTATTTACAAAGAAGGTCCTAGGATTGCCCTAGTGCCCATAATGTCAGGATTCTGCCCCATTTAGTTTTGTCCCATTCTCATCGGGGTGTGATAGCATTTGCAGCATTCTCCAGGGATCTTGACCTTTCGGTTTGCTATTCTATCCCTACTTTCTACAGGGTTACTGTTTGGGATTTTTCTGATCTCACTTGGTTTTCACCCTCAGATCTCGAAAATGCCACCATGGCTCGAGCAAAAACTCGCATGCCCTCAATCCGAGAAGACTTCTTTCAGGATCGTAATGTAGGTTGGGTTTAGGGGTGGTAAGAAATGAAGGGATATTTAGGCTCAAAGATCTTCTTTTAGTGGGTTGTTTAAAACAAAACCATCTGAGCACGCTTTGGAGCATGAGGTTGCCCCTACATTCCTCCCCAGTTCTCCTTTCTCATCCTACTTGTCTTGGTTTTGTTTAGACTTATTTGGACTAAGCAATTTTCTTTAATCAAAGAGGACTTTAATTTGGACCGTAGCATAGGCTAGGTTAAGGGGTTTACGAATGAAAAGGGTAGAAAGGCTTAAACATTATCACTTGTGGGGTTTTAAAAGACCAATGATCACATTTGGCAACTCAACTTCCATTCATTACTTTCTTCTTTCCTTCATACTCTTGTTATTCTTCTAGATCGCTTTCTGCATTCTAATTTAAGATCCTTTTTTCATCAAGAAATTTGTTGCCAAGTCGACTTTCAGAGATACCAACTTTTTTATTTGGATGACAGTATCTTCTTTTGAAGATCCCCACAAACACAATATCTTCTTTACTAGAGACGCCTCTGATGCTATAACTTCTTGAAGATTACCATTTTCGTTGTTGCTCATTATATCCTCTTGGAAATCGCCCTTTTCATCATTGCTCATTAGCTCCTACTTATGACTTTTTCCTTAACCCAGTATGGGCGGTGATCATCTGGTTGGTTTTCTTGAGGAAAGTAACCGGCTTAAGTGGGCTTTACAAAAGGATTTGTTTGTGTATGGTAGAATAAATGAGGGCCTTTCATCTCTTAAAATTAAATTGCTTAGTCCATAAAGCCTTATACAAAATTTAGACAATGTTCGTAAAAAATGGTGTGTTTCTGCCGAATCAACTACTCTGTGCTTACCCCAGTATGGGGGATGGTTATAGGTTTGGGGATATCTGAAAAGAGATCACTGACGGCTCTAGTGGGCTAAGCAAAGGATAGTGTTTATTTACGATAAATAGAGCAATGGCTCCTCATCATTTTGAGTACTCGATTACCCATCGTTTAGCCAGGATATCACACATGTGTCACCTCTTCAATGAACTCCACACTATCTCCTTCTTATCTCTCACTCTCTCTTTATTTCTCTAAGGTTTTAACCCCCCTTTGAATAGGTTGCCTATGCTATCCCATCCTTCAAGTCGAGTCATTACAAAATGGAAAACAATCCCTAAAAGTAATATTCATCCACAAGAGTATGAGACAGAGGGGATAAACTAGAAATTATCCATTTTCATTTTAAAATATGATTAGATGGCATGTAATTTTTATTTAAAGAAGATATGCGAGAAATAGAAAACGAAAAGAAAACAGAGGAATTTTGTGGAAAATTCCCTTTTCTTGTAGACCTTCTGATGAGAACCCCTAATAGGGTTTTGGGACTATACCCATCTCCTTGGTATTCTATTTGCCAGATGCATCCTCAAACAGCATAGGGTAGATTGACAAATCTTCTGCGACGCTTGGCGAACTGCCGAAGATGGTACTACTGTTGATTTCCTCCTCCACGATTGTATTGATGGTGTGATCATGTTGCGGACTGGCGAGGACAACGAGGACTGGTTTCACCTCCTTGATTTTGGCGATCTTAGATTTTATGTTCTAGAGATTGGCAACTTTCTATGTCATGGCCTAGTCCGCCTGAGTGATATGCACACCTGAGTGTTGAGTTGAAAGAGGATGGTAGAGGTTTAACCAGTGGTGTAGCCGGTATTGGGCGCAGGTATCCAGCTTTCAGCAAATTATTGTAAGCATCTGTTTGGGTGCAGGCCAATTGGGTAAAGGTTCGATTCCACCCTCTTGCTCTTTTAGGTCTACTATACGACGACGTATAAACCAACTCAAAAGTAGGTACCCTAGGTGTTGTTGGTGCAGACAGTTGTAAGGGCAGAGGGTCGAATGCTGTGGTAGTAATTCCTGCCAGGGTTGCTGCTTGGGATTCGCTGAAACTTTGCATCTTCCGTTTTAGGGTATGACAACTTCCGATGTTATGACCTTTAGGTTCAAGCACTTTATCAAGAATGGGCATTGGAGGTACCATGACCTAGCGCCAGTATTCACAAAGTTGCCGATAAGCTGCATCTCTAGAGCATTCAAGTGGGGTGAATCTTTGACTTTCCTTTTTTACCTTCTCTTGTGAAAGAGTATGCCCGACTTTAATCTGTGTCGGATCCGCATCCTATGAGGGGTTGGTAGGAGTTTGAGGGTGGAGTACTGTGGCAACATGGATATGAGGTTATGGCAGGGGAATGATCTTCTAGCGAGAGGTTAACTTTTCTTCTTTTTTCACATTGGTCATTCCTGCGCGAGATAGAGGGATCATGGTATCCAGTTTCATCATCTTTTTTCTGAGTTCCGCTTGCTCTTCGAATATTCGGGTCTGCCCCTGCCTGAGTGGTCGATTGGGTGGTGCTAAGGTTGCAGGCATTGTTGAAGTGGGCTTTTTGGACACCATTGCTTGCATCAGCTAGAACATTTCATCTATTTTGTTTTTCATCTCATTAATCTCCTTGCAAGTGATAGGGGAGGTCTCATCGAAGTTGGCTGCCATTAGCAAAGTTCTTTGTAGGGTAGTGTTGGGGCTTCTAGGTGGATGCTGTTCTTTCTTGGGAGCAATGTTGACTTTTACAGTAGGATTTCTGTAAAATAAAAAAAAAGAACAAACAGAAAGATAAAAACACAAATCGCAAGTCAGTTTCTGGTTTTTAGAGAGTTTTATGCAATGCATGTCCTAGGGTGTCCCTATTTAAGAGGGAAACTAAAAATGGAGAATTGGCTCACTTCTTGGAGATAGGGGATTTGCCCCTATATGCAGATACCTTACCGTCAGATGGGGAACTTCATCTATTCACATATTCATCCATCCATATATTCATCCATCCATTTGCTTGAGGAAAATGAAGAAATACATTTTAACTTTGGGTTTACGATACAAAAGAATTGAAATACATTATAACAGGGGGAGAGGGAACATTTTCCCTTGGGGTTACACCTATCTAGTTCTAGATAAGAAGTCCTACACTACTCTTGAGTCTTCGGATTCGCCTTCTCTGGATTTGGTGTCAATGAAGTCGCTGAGATACCTTGTTGATTGATTGCCCCTTGTCTTCATGGCAACCCTATCTTCGTGAGCATAAAGGGATTGGGGCCTTTCTTATTGAATGAATTGATGTGCATGTCATGAGTCCTTAGGGTTACATGGGAACCCTTAGGGTTTAGGTAGGTTTAATGCAAGGGAGAGTGAACTAGGTGTCACTCTCAATGGTTGATCATATGCATGAGAATACAGTGACTTGAGTTACCTCGAACTCTTGTCTTGACATGGAATACAGATGCATGAAAATGGATTCATAGAGTAGAAAGAGGGGGAATATAGTTGAAATAAACATGCATGCATGAGTAGTTAGACAGTCATTGTAACAGTAAGAATATAGTCATTATAACAATTGGAATAGACAGGTATAAATAAAAATAAGAGCGGTCGCCCTTTCCTCCATGGTTTTGGAAAACGGTGTGCGTGTCTTGAATCGGCAGAGGTTCGGCTATGCAAGGTTTCTATATGAGCATGACATTAAGGGTTGACTAATGCGTTCTAAAAAGGCTCGGTTCCCGGATCTTCAAACCTTGGCCCACTCCCCGAGGTGGTGCCATGATCGGTTGGTGATCTGAGCGAGGGAACCATCAAGAGGCCGTAGGCGAAGAAACTGACACAACATCTTGCACATAACTAATATACCATTCCCCCTTTCTAACTAGAAGGGTTATATGAGGGTAAAAATGCAAGTATGCAGAATGCAGGTGCTTGTGCAGTGTGTATATGATTTTTGAAAGTGGAGGAAAGAGTCCAACAACTCACATCCATCCTCTTCATCACATTCATGCATAGCAGTTAATAAAATTTAAACAAAAAGCGCACCTACAAAACAAAGATGTAAGAGTTAGTATGCAGATGGCAAACTCAATAAAAGATAATATGAATAAATCCATATTTTTTGAAAACAATTTTGAAAATTGGATTTTGAAAATTTAAAGAGAATAGGATTGAACAAATTAATTGAAGACTCTACCTGGGTGAAGGGTAAAGAGACATGATTACGGCCTAACCCTTTAAGTGTCCCAAGTGGAGTCGCAAACTGTGGCGCCCAGATTTTTCGTACTCGAGGAATACATATATAAGCGGGAAAAACACTATACTCTCTCGTTAGAACTCATCCTCCCAGAAGAATGAGTGCGACTAGGTTTGAATTGAAAATAGATTTGAATAAAGGGCTTTTAGAAAACAATTTGAAGTCGCTACCTAACTTGATTAAGGTGAGTTAGGTCACCTAAAAACTAAGCATAATCCGAAGACTACACCTAGGATTTATGAAAATGATTTTGAAAATATCTCCTCAAGAGAAGGTTTTCAAGAAAACAGGTTGTTTGGCAAACTTCGAAAAACATTTAAGCCCTTTTTGAAAATAAACTCCATTTTAGTCTTTCGAAAACAATGATCCTAGGTTCGGAGGTTGGTTATGTGCAGGGAAGACGCACTAAGCCATCACCCTACCCTACCCTTGCGGTACCTACATGTCTATTTACCAGATTCACCTATGAGAGTTTTCAACTAATCAAATATCCCATCCTATCCACTTTGAAAAAGAATGTTTAAAAGGAAATTTAATATGATGCATAGTATGCAAGTGCAAGAAAAGAAAATTGAAAAATAGATTTGGAAAGAAATTGATTTGATTTAAAAGAGATTTAAAAAGAATTAGGGAATTGGAAATTGGAAAAAGGTTATGACCGCACCCATGAGGGTTGCTTATGTATCATTTAGGAGGAATCAGGTCAATCGTAGTTCGGATAAGAGTCCGATAGAAAAGAGAAGGTATGATTGGAAGAAAGAGATTTTGATGGGAATTTGGATAGGAAGATTGAGAGATTGAGCTTAGACCTAGAATTGAACTTGAAAGAGGATTTGACCTTTGAAAGAGAACTTGAATTAGATTTGAAAAGATAGGGTTTTAGAAAGCTTGTTTTTAGGAAACCTAGACTTAGAAAAGATATAACTAAGGAAAGACTTGAGATTCAGAAGATTTGACTCAAATGTTGGACTTGGAATATTAGAAAAGTTGAAATTAGGAAAGGTTTGAATTAGGAAAGTTTTTGTTTTAGGAAAGTTTCGATTTAGGAAAGTTTCAATTTAGGAAAGGTTTGAAATAGTAAAGTTTTGGAATAAGAAAGTTTCATTTTAAGAAATGTTTCACTTTAGGAAAGTTTTGAAATAAGAAGGATTTGAGAGTAAGAAAGTTTTGAGTTTAGAAAGCTTTAGATTTGGAAAGATTTGAAGTTTAAGTTTTGGAAACCTAAGGTTTAGGAAGGTATGAGATTAGGAAGGATTTGGATTAGGAAAGATTTGGAGTTTGTTCCTAAGAAGAAGTGTTTTGAATTTGTTTCCAAAAATAGAGGATAGGATCTAGTTTTCTAAACGAGGAGATTGGATTTGGTTTCCTAAAGGGGAAGATTGGATTTGGCATGAATTTAGAAAAGGAAGTTTTGGAAACCCTAGATTTGGAAAACTGTAGTTTTGACGTAGAAAAATAGAATTTGGAAACCTAGGTTTTAAGGTAAGATTGAAAAATCATGTTTTTAGGCAGGAAGTTAGGGTTTCCTAATCGTTAACTCTAGGGTTTGACTTGAGCTTCAAGAAAAGAGGTTTGGGAAAGTAAGCTTTTAGAAAGGAAGATTTTTGGAAGAAAATCCTAGAGAGGAGTTTTTAGAAAGTGAATTTGAGAAGAGACAGTTTTTGGAAAGGGAATTTTGGAAGGAGATTATTGGAAAGAGTTTTTAGGAAAGACATTTAGGGAGAGAGTTTTCTAAGAAGGAAACCTAGGGAGTGTTTTTAGGAAAGGAATTTTGAAGAGAGCTTTTTGGAAAGGAGTTTAAAAAGAAGTTTTGAGAAATAGATTCTTGGAGGGAATTTTTGAAAACAATTTTGGAAATGAATTTAAAGAGAGTTTATGGAAAGCAAGTTTGAAAAGAGATTTCTAGAGGGAGAGATTTGAAAAGAGAGTTTTTAGAAAGTATAAAAAACATCTCACGTTCCTAAAGCGATTCTAACCATGAGAAGATTTAAACCACTTTAAGATAGTGGTTTTGAAAGCAACACTGTTTTGAAAATATGGACCATATTGTTTACTTTAAATGTAACACTTTCGTAAAGCAACCCTAACCATGAAAAAGCTAGAATCACCCTAGGATTGTGATTTTGAAAACAAGTTTTAAAAAAGAAGATTTTGATGTAAGTTTTGAAAACAGTTTTGATACAAGCTTTTGAAAACGAGTTTGAAAATGAATTTTAGAAGAATGTAAGATCATGATATGCACAATGCAAGTTGGGGTCGTGAATATGCAAGGTTAAAGGTTTCACCACATAATCAAGGGGGCCGAACCCACGTGGTCTCCGGTTAGATTAAAAGAAAGCCTCCGACACGGTGACCCTCCAATAGCCTAATCCTACACATGGACCAGGAAGCCCCTTGTTTCAAGCATGCAAGAAAGGGGGGGAAGAAGATGGGACATTAAAATAGAAGAAAACCCAAGTGGGTTCAGACAGAGAAGAGAGAGGGGAAAGATGTATAAACTTAAAGAGAAAGCCTACCTTGTGTGTTCTTTATTTTGCTTTGCTTTGAACGCTTTGTTTTGCTTGCTTTGCTTCGGTCTTCGCTTCAGTCTTCAAGGGCTTGTCTTGATCTTCAAAGCTTTGTAGTTGCAGCAATCCAAGTCTTCAATGGAGGGTTTGAGGCTAGTGTATGAGTATATGAGAGTGTGTATGAGCGTACATAGGGCTAGGGTTTGTGTATGGAGGCTAGGTTTTGGAAAACCTAAAGAGACTAGGGTTTTGGGATACGAGCTCTGTATATCGAAAAGTAGGGTTTTTAGACTGAGTTTGCAGACCTCTTTCACGCTAGAGGAGGCTTTGAATTTATAGAGAAAAGAATGGCTTGGCGCCTGTTGCAGTGGCGCCAGGCCAAAAATCCTTAGAATAGGATCCTAGAGGTATTTGACTTGAAAAATGAGGACATGATGTGTCGGAAGGGTTAATCGGGCCATTAGGGGCAAAACGGTGAACCTGGCCAAAAAGCTGTCGGGACAAACTCAAAATGTCCCAAAAGAAGACTCGAGATTTGGAAACATTATTTAAAATGTTCCCAAAGGTTACCTGTTTGATATCCAGAGCCAGTGTGGTCGAAAAAGGCAACCGGCCCACGAGGAGCAAAACGGTCATTTTGCATTGAATTTGCCGGAACTGACTCGGAATGATCCGGAAAGATAATGAAAGGCCGGGAATATAACAAAAAGCAATCTGGGGAGGTTACTGATTTGATACCCAGAGCTAGTGTGGTTCCCGGGGCGTTCGGATGCTTAGGGGCAAAATGATCATCTTGACTAGAAAGTCTCGGAATTGGCCCGAAACAAACTAGAAGGCAACTGATCATACCGGATTGACTTTAAGACAATCTTGGAAAGGGTGGTCTTACCGTTCTGAGGACTTAGGTATTTTCTCAAGAAATGTGCCGGAAATGGCCCTATGGGCAGTTTGGTCATTTTTCACTGAAGTGGGCTTGCAGGCACCAATGTTAACTTAGGTTTTTAGTGTTTCCGCCACTTTGACGACGGTCCCGTGATATAGGGCTTTGTTGGTAATTTTCTATATCGATCTATTTGAGAGTATTTTCGCTACTCTGACGGTTGCGATGTTTGCGAGTACTTCCACTACTCTGGCGATTCGCGATCATTCCCAAGATTGCCTGATATCGGAAAGCTGCTAAAGGGACTTAGCGCCTAAGAAGTTAACTTTCTAAGAAGGCGTGCTGAAACGGACATTTCTACATTGGCGGGCTACCAGGCACCAAAGGTGGACCGTTTTACCATCTAGGGGACTTGGGGTCTTGTCTCGGTCGATAGGTTTGAAGGGACTTACCATTCCGAAGAGACTTTCTTCAGAAAACGTGCTGGAAGGATAGACTTACCGTCTCGAGGAATCAACTTTTTGAGAAAGGAATTAGAATTGGAATTGGACTTGAAAAAGGGGACTTACCGTCTTCGAGAAGACGTGCTTGATTTAGAATTGGACCGAACAATGCCCCCAAGGGCATTTTGATCATTTTACTCTATTTGGCCTTGGTGGGCCCCCGAAGCAATGTATAGATAGGATTAGACTTGGAAAGTTGATTTGACTCAAAATATGTCCACATTGACTTGAATACAAGTATGGACGGACTGTAGACTACCGAGCGGTCAAAAATGGGGTGCTTACACTAATCAATTGTAGAAATGGAGTTCCGAAACTTTCCTTTGGTAATATGACTGCTGAGTTAAACATTTTCAATGTAAGTAAACAATCGGAAGAAGTTGAAGATATCAAGGAAGTAAACTTTATTGATATAGTAATGCAGGAATATTTTGAGAAAGAACTAGTTGACGATACGCTGGAAAGAGTGTTGATATTTAGCGAAGGATTAGAGTCAGTAAGTGGCAAGAAAGAGTTAGAGAGTTGTTCTGTTGAAGGTTTAGAAGTCATGGATGTTCATGCTATGGGTCAGTGGACACCTATTTTTGAACCTCTTGCCCTAAGTCTCGTTCGACCTGAGCCATCTGAGCTTAAGCCTCTAACACCTGATTGGAAACCACTGCCATCTACTTTAAAATATGCATTCTTGGGGTTAGGGAAGGCTTATCCTGTTGTGATCTCCTCAAGTTTGTCTGACTACCAAGAGGAAAGTCTCTTAAGAGTGCTCACAAAATATAGAAAACCCATAGGATGGACTATAGCAAATTTACATGGCATTAACTCCTTAGTTTATACTCATTGAATCTATTTACAAGAAGAAGCTAAGCCAGTGCAATAAATGCCAAACTGTCTTAACCCAAACATGAAAGAAGTGGTTAAAGGAGAAGTACTAAAGCTTCTTGATGCGAGTATTATATACCCCATCTCTGACTCCAAATGGGTTAGTCTGACTCAAGTGGTTCCAAAAAAATTAGGTGTCATAGTAGTCACCAATGAAAAGAATGAGTTGATACCCATTGTAAGCACCCCATTTTTGACCGCTCGGCAGTCTACGTTCCGTCCAGACTTGTACTCAAGTCAATATGGACGTATTCCAATCGAAACTGATTTTCTAAGTCCAAATCCCGTTTGTCCATCGCCTCGCGGGCCCACTAAGCCCAAATAGAGGCAAAATGACCAAAATGCCCTTAAGGGCATTGTTCTTTCCAATTCCAACTCCAACCCCTCTCTCGAGACAGTTGATTCCTCGAGACGGTAAATCTACTCCAATTAGGCATGTCTTTTCAAAGACGGTAAGTCCCCTTTCCAATCCCTCTCTCGAGACAGTTTATTCCTCAAGACAGTTCCAAATTAGGCATGTCTTTTCGAAAACGGTAAGTCCCCTTTCCAATCCCTCTCTCGAGACAGTTTATTCCTCACGGCACACATCTTTTCAGAGACGATAAGTCCCCTTTCCAATCCTTCTCTCGAGACAGTTTATTTCTCGAGACGGTCCGAGTAGCGGAAATACTCGTAAACAGGTCGATATAGAGAATTGCCAACAAACCCCTGTGTCACGATGACTGCCGTCAGAGTGGTGGAAACACTCAAAACGTAGGTCAACGCCAGTGCCTGCTAGCCCACTTCAGTGAAAAATGACCAAACTACCCATTGGGCCTTTTCCGAGACTTTCCGGTCAAGATGACCATTTTGCCCCTAAGCATCCAAACGCCTTGGGAACCACACCGGCTCTAGGTATCAAACTGGTAACCTTTTGAGACTGCTTTTTATAGTACTCTCAACCCTTCTTTATCTTTCCGGATCATTCCGAGTTAGTTCTAGCAAACCCAGTACAAAATGACAGTTTTGCCCCTGGTGGGCCGGTCTCCTTTTCCGACCACACCGGCTCTGGGTATCAAATCGGTAACCTCCCGAGAATACCTCTTATAGTATTCTCAACCTCCCTTTACCTTTCCGGATCATTTCGAGTCAGTTCCGGCAAACCCGGTGCGAAATGACCGTTCGGCAACTTCCCGATCTGATTTACTGTCTTGCCCCTAAAGGCCCAGTCAACCCTTCCGACACATCTTGTCTTCATTTTTCAAGTCAAAAACCACCAGGACACTATTTTAATTGTTACTACTCTTTTCCAACTTTCTGGGTCATTCCCGGTCTTCCAAACTCCTTCCCGGACTTTCCGGAGTCACTCCTAGTGAAGCCAGGCTTAAAATTACATGGTAGTCACTAGTACAGGCACCCAAATCTAGTCAAAGATACGTTGCTTGCCAACCTTAAACATTTCCTAAATCGTTGGCACCACTAGAAGTGGCGCCAAGCCAAAAAATGGCCAGGCGCCACTAGGAAAAGTTTGGCTTGGCGCCACTGCAACAGGCGCCAGTGTTGTCTAACCACTATAATACAGAGCCTCTTCCAACGTGAAAGGGATCTGCAAACTTAATCTAAAAATCATATATTTCAATATAAGAAGCTCGTGCACTCCCTACACCCTAGCTTCTTTAGGTTTTCCAAACCCTAGCAACCATACACTAAACCCTAGCCTCCTATACACTCATATACACCCCCATACATTCACACACTAACCTTCAACCCTCTTTTGAAGACTTGAAGTGCTACAATCTGAAGTTTGAAGGCAACTCTTGAAGATTGAAGATGAAGATCAAGACGAAGACCGAAGACAAGCAAGGCGCGCAAAATAAAGAAGACATACGGTAGGCTTTCTCTTTAAATTTCCGCACTTCCCCCTCTCTCTTCTCTCTCCTAACCCACTTGGGTTTTCTCTATTTTAATTTCCCATCTCTTTCCCCCCCTTTCTTTGCATGCTTGAAACAAGGGGATTCCCGGTCCATGTGTAGGATTGGGCTATTGGAGAGTCACCGTGTCAGGGGCTTTCTTCTAGTCTAATCGGAGACCACGTGGGTCCGACCCCCTTGATTATGTGGTGAAGCCTTAACTTTGTATGTTCACGATCCCAAAATTATATTGTGCATATCATGATCTTGCATCTTCCAAAAGTCGTTTTCAAAGTTGTTTTCAAAACCGTTTTCAAACTTGTTTTCAAAATTGCATCAAAATCTCCTTTTTCAAAACATGTTTTCAAAATCACAATCTTAGGGTGATTCAAGCCTTTTCATGGCTAGGATTGCTTTAGGAAAGTGTTACATTCAAAGTGACCAACATGGTCCATACTTTCAACACTTGTTGTTTTCAAAACCACTTTCTTAAAGTGGTTCTAGCCCTCTTATGGCTAGAATCGCTTTAGGAAAGTGAGACATTTTTATACCTTCTAAAAACTCTCTTTTCAAAAGTCTCTCTTTCTAAAAATCTCTTTTTTCAACATACTTTTCTAAAACTCTCCTTTCCAAAGTTGTTTTCAAAAACTCCCTCCAAAAATCTATTTTTCACAACTCCCTTTTTCAACTCCTTTCCAAAATCCTCTCCCCAAAATCCACTTTCTAAAAAACGTAGCCCAAAAATCTTTCCAAAAACTCTCTCCAACAATCTCTTTTAAAAAATCTTTCTAAAAAAACTCTTTTTCCAAAATCTTCCTTCTAGAAACTCCCTTCTAGGATTTTCCTTCTAAAATTTTTGTTTTCAAAAACACACTTTCCAAAAACTCCTCTTCAAAATCTCTTTCCAAAAAACTCTTTCTTTAAATTCATTTTCCAAAAAATCCCCTCTAGGATTGCCTTCTAAAAACCTTCGTTCTCAAAAACGCACTTTCCAAAAAATCCCTTTCCTTAGAGCCCAAGTCAAGCCCTAGAGCTAACCATTAGGAAACCCTAATTTTCCTCCCAAAAACATGGTTTTCAGACTTTGCCCCAAACCTAGGTTTCCAAAATCTCTTGCTTTCTACATCCAAACTACACATATTTCCAAAACCTCTTTTCTACGACAAAATTCTACACTTCCAAATCTAGGGTTTCTAAAACTTCCCTTTCCAAATCCTTGCCCAAATCCAATCCTCCGTTTTTAGAAACGAAATCAAACACTTCTTTTTAGAAACAAAATCCAACCCCTTCCTAATCCAAATTGCTCCTAATTCAAATCCTTCCTAATCATCCACTTTCCTAAATCTTAAATTTTCAAAACTTGAATATAAAAATCTTTCCTAAATTTTAAAACTCAACTTTCAAATCTTTCCTAATTCAACCCTTTCCTAATCCTACCCCTTTTCCAAATCTCAACTTTCCAAATCTGATTTTTCAAACCTTTTTTAAATTTAAACATTTCCTAATCTTAAGATTTTCTAAAAACTCTAAAACTTTCTAAATCTTAAACTTTCTAAATTTCAAATCATTCCAAATTCAAAACTTCCCTATTTCAAAACATTCCAAATTCTAAAATTTTCAACTTTCAAAACTTCCTCATTTCAAAACCTTTCTTAAAACCAAACTTTCCAATTTCAAAACTTTCCTAAGTTGAAACTTTCTTAAATTCAAAACTTTCCTAAGTTGAAACTTTCTTAATTCAAAACTTTCCTAATTTCGAAACTTTCTTAATTCGAAACTTTCCAAAAATAAAACTTTCCTAAATTGAAAACTTGCTTAAATCGGACCTTTCCTAATTCGAAACTTTCCTAAATCGGACCTTTCCTAATTTAAACATTTCCTAAATCTAATCTTTCCTAATCTCCTAAACCTTCCAAATCAAGTCAAATCTTTCCAAAGTCTCTTTTCTAAGTCTAGGTTTCCTAAACCTCCATCTTTCCAAAACAAGTCTAAATCTTTCTTCCAAGTTGTATCTTTTCAAATCAAAATCCAATCTCTTCAATTCCAGAATTCTAAATTCCAATTTTCAATCTTCTATTCTAAGTTCAATCTCTCAATCTTCCAATTCAATTTCCAATTCAATCTTTTTTCAAAATCTCTTTCAATCAATCTCTTTTCAAATCGATCTCTTTTCTCAATCATTTTTCCAAAACCCTAAGTGTAGTCTTCGGATTATTCTTAGTTTTTAGGTGACCTAACTCACCTTAATTAAGTTAGGTGGCGACTTCAAATCTTTTCTAAAAGCCCTTTATTCAAATCAATTTTCAATTCAAACCTAGTCGCACTCATTCTTCTAGGAGGGTGAGTTCTAACGAGAGAGTACAGCATTTTTTCTGCTTATGTGAGTATTCCTCGAATGCGAAAAATCTGGGCGCGACACCCATGAGAATCCAAACAGGTTAGTGCATGTGTATTGATTACTAACGCATCAATACCGTAACTAGGAAGGATCACTTTCCACTCCCATTCCTGGACCAAGTCCTATAATGGGTGGCTAGACGAGCTTTTTATCGTTTTCTCAATGGATACTCGGGGTATAATAAGATTGAGATCGCTTTGGAAGATCAGGCTAAAACCACTTTCACTTATCCATTTGGAACTTATGCATATAAGCGAATGCCCTTTGGTTCGTGTAATGCACTGGCCACCTTCCAAAGGTGCGTGATGAACTTCTTTAGTGATATGGTAGAAAGGTATTTGGAAGTGTTCATGGATGATTTTTCTATTTACAGGGATACTTTTGACAGTTGTCTAGAGCACTTAGAGAAGGTGCTAGAACAGGTGTGAGGAGAGCCACTTAGTGCTTAATTGAGAAAAGTGTCACTTTATGGTGATACGATGTATAGTGTTTGGTCACATCGCATCCCACAAAGGGATTAAAGTAGGCAAGGCCAAAGTTGAGCTCATTCAGAAACTACCAATCCCTAGGACAATTAAAGATATTAGATCTTTTCTTGGGCATGTCAGTTTTTATCGGCAATTGATTAAAGGGTTTAGTTCAATCTCCCGCCCTCTCTGTCATTTATTATCTCAAGATATTCCGTTTGAATGGACATCTGAATGTCAAGAAGCATTTGACACACTTAAAGAAAAACTGACAACTGGCTCTATCATGCAATCTGCTGATTAGTTGTTGCCTTTTAAATTAATGTGTGACACCAGTGATCATGCAATTGGGGCAGTGTTGGAACAACGTGTTGATAAGAAACCACATGTGATTTATTATGCTAGTAAAACTCTTAATGATGCCCAGACAAGCTATAGCACTACAGAAAAGGAGCTCCTTGCCATAGTCATTGCATTAGACAAATTTTATTCATATCTAATGGGATTTTTGGTCATCATATACATAGATCATGCTGCACTCAAATACCTATTAACCAAAACAGATGCAAAACCATGCGTGATCCAATGGATCCTCTTACTTTAAGAGTTTTACATCAAAATCCAAGACAAAAAGAGCGTGAAAAATTTTGTTACTAATCATCTTTCTTGACTCCCTACTGATGGGGAAGCCTATGAATCACACCCTAGTAATGAACACTTTTCAGATGAACATTTAATGCATGTGCACTCTCTTTCTCACAATACCACTCCTTGATATGCTAATATAGTTAACTTTTTAGCTACATGTCAGATTCTTGCACATTGGTCTAATCTCGATAGAAAGAAGTTTTTAAGGAATATGGGAAATTTCTCTTGGGATGAGCCGTATTTGTTTAAATATTTGCCCAATCAGGTCGTTCGTAGATACATCCCTAATGATGAATTTAGGAGTGTTATGGAGTTTTGTTATTCACAGGCATGTGGTGGGCACTTCAGTTCCAAAAAGACCATTGCAAAAATCTTACAATGCATTTTCTATTGGCCCACTATGTTTCATGATGTTCACATATTTTGCATGTCGTGTGATCGGTGTCAGAGGTTAGGTAGTCTGTCGAGGCGGAACATGATGCCTCTCCACCCCATTATTATCTTAAAAGTATTCGATTGTTAGCGTATAGACTTTATGGGACCCTTCCCGAGTTCATTTGGTTATCTCTATATACTTGTGGCCATAGATTACATTTCCAAGTGGGCCAAGGCTATCACCTCCCTAACCAATGATCATCGAGTGGTAGTCAAGTTTCTCAAAGAATACATTTTTGCTCGTTTTGGCATGCCACGTGCTATTATCAGTGATGGTGGCACACACTTCTGCAACTAACCTGTAGGATTGTTAATGCATAAATATAGAGTTATGCATAACGTGGGAACATCTTACCACCCTCAAACTAGTGGCCAAGTGGAACTCGTCAATAGAGAGATCAAGTGCATTCTAGAAATAATAGTCAACCCAAACCAAAAGGATTGGTCCTTAAGGTTATTAGATGCATTGTGGGCATATAGAACTATATTCAAAACAACACTAGGTTCGTGGCCCTACAGGCTTGTGTATGGGAAGGCATGCCACCTTCCAGTAGAGATCGAACACAAAGCCTATTGGGCCATACGCCAATTCAATGAGAATTTAGATGAAGTCGACCTCACTAGGAACCTCCAACTCACCGAGCTCGAAGAGCCTCGAAATGATGCTTACGAGAATGCCAAAATCTTAAAAGCTAAAATGAAAGCCATTCATGACCAACACATCTTTAGGAAATTATTCACTGTTGGTCAAAAAGTCCTTCTATATAATTCCTGGTTACATCTTTTTCTAGGTAAACTTACAAGTAAATGGGCAGGACCATATGTGGTGACTAAAGTCTCAATGCATGGGGCAATTGAAATAGAGAATCCAGCCTCTAGTGCACAATTCAAAGTCAATGGGCAAAGATTAACGCCCTAGATTGAGGAATTGGTAGGCGAGATAGAGAGTGTGGATCTCGAGGATCCACCACCTTTTGATCCTTAATTTCATTTTAGATAGCGGGTTGTAGTCTATGTATTTTTTTTAAGTTTTTAATTTAATTTTATTATTTTACACATTTCTTTTGTGTCTTAATTTTCTTTTTGAGTTGTGTTTTGTTTTGTTTTGTTTTTCTCTTTTAGGGTTTTCCTTGTCCAGTTTCCTTAGCATTTTTCAGGTGCATCTGCTAGCACCTCTTGGAACCATGTTATCCAAAAGGAGCTGTACAGAGATTAAGCGTTTTGCAAATTCAAGGGAGAAGAAGATGTTCATGGCTAATTTTAATGACCATCAAGTCCTCATAGAGCATCGCATATATTTATCTGAATTTGCTAACGATTTTTTGAAATCCAATTTCATACATAGGGGGATGGTTTCGTGTACTTTGCTGAGAGGGGTCCGTGAATGTTGACATGGTCTGTGAATTTTATGCTTATTTATCCCATACCCCTTATCTTGAGCTCATTTTGACCCCTACTGTGAGGGGCTGCTCAATAACTACCACCAAAGAGGATGTCTACCAACTCCTTCACCTGCCACGCGTCTGCCACCCTGATTATCTACCATTCCCTCAATGTCCACCTATTAGTGAGGGACTACATGCTGAGCTTCAGACTACCTTTGTCCCATGGCATTAGTTCACAATTCCTTTAGCATCTTTGAAGTAGAAATACCAAATGCTAAACTTGATTGTTACTAGCAATATCATTCCTAATAGGAGCTCTAGCACTACAGTCCACCAGTCTCGTTGTTTGTGGTTATACACCATTGGTAAGGGGTATGCTATCGGCCTTTTGGACCTTATTTTAAAGGCCATTAATTGTTGAATCTCGTTCCTCTTATGACCCTTTGCCATTTGGTCTGTTAATTTATCATTTTCTAAAAGCTGCCCAAGTCCCTGCTTTACCTTCAGACATGATTCAGTATTCTGGCAGACTGATTTCTAGGTTGGACATTTCGTTTGAGCAACCTCCGTCGCTGTGTAATCCACCAAAAGTTGATGCCCCCTTTCTTTCTCTAGAGGCCTTGCACTCTCAAATTCAAGATTTAAAGGCTGAGATCGAGTTGCTAAAGACTTAAGCTTCTGTGCAGCCTAAACTGTTCGTTTTGTTTCCTAGATCTATAATGCATTGGGAACAAGTTTTTTTTTTGGTCTTTGTTTTTCGCAATTTTCACTTTGTGCTTGGATGTTATACTTTGGTGGGCTAGTTTTTTATTCCGGTACTTTATTCTATTACTATTATTCTAAATCATTAATCTCTTATCACTTTCATATTTTCATATGCAATGATCTTTGTGCACTAAGCGCATTGCACATTTCAAGTTTGGGGGGGGGGGGGGGGGGGGGGGGGGGGGGGGGAATGGTTCTTAAGATGTTGATGTGGATGTTAATGTTGGAATTTTGAAAATTTTGAAAATTTTTGCGAACTTAGGTGCACTACACATGACGTTCGAATGCTGTTTGGAAGACCATTGCAAAGTGTATAACTGCACCTATCGTTCGGACGTTGTTTGGATGTTAAATACAAAGGTAAATGTCATCCATGAAGTTTTAAACTTGTCATTCAAACCACCGTTTAGCCGAGCATTGCTATTCCCAAGAAACCCATTGGTCATCCGGACGACTCAAAATGCATGCAACTCGTCATTCGAACGACGACCCTTGTCAAACCTGCAGCCAAGTCAAACACACACTAAATTGAGAGTGGATTTCTTTTTTTGCTAAAAAGCTATCTGAGCTCTCTGTTTAAATGAGTTGACTCTTGTGCTAAGAGGAGTCGACTCTTTCTAACAAAGCACACCAAAAGCCATTTCCAGAATACAAGGGTAGACTCCTTAAAGACAGGGGTTGACTCTTTTCTCATGAAATACAGAAAATGACTTATGATTGATATGCAATGCATTAAATAAGTATCCAATCCACTTTCAACATAAACTTACATGGATAACAAGATGGTTATTCAATTTAAAAGATTGGTCATACCCATTTCTCTCCTAATCATACAAAATCTATCTTCACTCAATAGTTTTGTGAAACTATCAGCTAATTGATAATCAGTTACAAAATCAAGCATAATATCACCTCTTTGAACATGACCACGAATAAAATGATGTCTAATTTCAATGTGCTTTGAATAGGATTCTTAGTCAAATTGATGGCACTTGTGTTATCACAACTAATAGAGATGTGTTCAAAAGTAAGTCCAAAATCCTTTAGTTGATATTTGATCCAGAGCACTTGAGCACAATAGCTTCCAGCTGTAATGTACTCAGCGTCAGTTGTAAAGAATGTAACTAAGTTTTGCTTCTTACTAAATCATGAAACAAGCATATTACTAAGAAATTGACAAGAGCCAATAGTGCACTTTCTGTCAAATTTACTACCAGCATAATCAGCATTTGAATAACCAATTAGACTAAATGATGTGCCTTTAGGGTACCACAACCCCAGGTTAGGTAAGTGCTTGAGATATCTAAAAATTGTCTTAACAACAATAACATGTGATTCCGTAGGATTAGATTAAAATCTAGCTCATAGACATACACTAAACATAATATCATGCCTACTAGTAGTTAAGTAAAGTAATGAGCCAATCATACTTCTATATAATTTGGTGTCTATAAAAATACCTATTTCATCACTGTCAATCTTAGTTAAAGTGTTAATGGGAGTACACAACGAGTTTGCATCATCCATACCAAACTTATTTTGTTTACCAAGTATGGTATCAAGTTTTTCTTTTCTATTAACACAATTTACAAGAGAATTTTCTAAATCTTTTACCTTTTCTTTCAAAATAGAATTCTTCTTTCTCAAAATCTCATTGTGTTTTTGTAAAATATCACTTTCCTTAGTGAGAGTGGAAACTAGCTTTTTGAGAAGTGTGTTTTTTATGCCCATCTTTTTAAATTTAGCAAGAAAATTATCAAAAGTATCTTGAAATTCATCAAATGTAAACTTAGGAGGTTTAAAAGACAATACCTCTAATTCTTCTTCTTGTGCCATGAGACCAAGGATCCAAATTTCGTTTCGAGAGGTCGTTTCGGTTGACTCAGAAACGAAAAGGTTTTGAAAATATTTTAAAAATGTCTCAGAATGTTTCAAAAATATTTCAAAAGTGACAAATATTAAAATAGTAAAATATAATCGTTTGTATAAAAATTCTACAACATTTATAAAAATTTTAAATTCGAGTTAATACAACTTATTATTTCGGTATATATCGTTGTGTTTTGGTGCATTTTCTATATTCCGGTGTGTATTAATCGTAATAATAGTCTTTCGTTATTCCACTAGTGTTTTGTTCAATCTCTTAAGAAACGAAAACGTTTTGGCCGATTCGATGGAAACAAATGAAAATTTTGTTCCTTGCATAAGACACAGGTTTGCCACTTTTTGGGGTTCAGCTTCTTTATAAAAGCTAGATTCCTCACCATCACTCCAAGTGGTGGCTGCCAAAACTCTTTCCCCTTTGCCTTTCTTTCCTTTCTTCTTTAGCATAAGGCACTCAGCTTTCATGTGTCATGGCTTCTTGCATTCAAAGCATATGATGGTTGAATCCTCGTTAGTGGATTCTCCCTTTGCATCAGGCTTCCTACGTCTTTTTCACATTTTCTTCATGAATTTCTTGAATTTTCTTATAATGAGAGCAAGTTCCTCCTCATTTTCATCTTCACTTTTAGATTCATTTTCTTGTATGGTGGACTTGAATACAACAGGCTTTTTCTTCTTATCCTCCTCTTCTTGAGCATTTTGCTTTTGGGTCAATTTATAGGTCATAAGAGAACCAAGTAGCTCTTCAAATGACAAGGTGTTAAGGTCTTTAGCTTCTTGCATAGCTATTATTTTGGCTTCCCATGTCATTGGTAATGATTTTAGAATCTTTCTTATATGTTCATTGTTAGGATACACTCTTCTAAGAGAATTTAAACCATTAACAATGTTAGTAAATCTAGGGAACATTTCAGTTATAGACTCATCAGATTTCATTCTAAATAATTTATAATTGGGCACAAGAATGTTAATTTTGGACTCCTTGAACTGATTGGTCTCTTCATGAGTCAGCTCAAGTATATTCCAAATTTCCTTGGCAGATTCAAAAGTGGAGATCCTATTGAATTTATTTGGGTCTAAGGCACAATATAAGATATTCATAGCTTTAACATTAGATTGCAAAAGCTTCAATTCATTCTCATTCCACTCCCTTTCAGGATTAGGAATGACTATCTTTTTAACAGTCTTGGTGGGAGTCTTAGGACCATTGACAATGATCCTCCGTAACTCATAATCAACAAATTTGATATAAATTAACATTCTATTCTTCCAATAATTGTAGTTCATCCAGTTAAACATGGGAGGTCTATTGGTGGATTGACCCTCACCTAGAGAGCTTCCAACTATGGTTGTCGTGGATCAACTCTAAGGATGTTAATCCTTCGAAATAAAGTACCAACTCCGATACCAATTGTTGGTCCAAAGATGCAACCCAAGAGGGTGGGGGATGAATTAGGTTTTTCAAATGTACCAATTAATGCAATAGAAAACTAATTAAGTAATGGAACAGTAAAATCAAAGTGTGAGCGCAAAGCAAATGAGCAATAGAAAGAAAGCAATAAATAACAGAGCACAACAAGAACACAATAATTTACCGAGGTTCAGCCACAATGTGTGACCTGGGTCCTCACTCCCAAGACCCCGTTGAAAGCTCTTCCAATTTGCAAAGAATGATTACACGATAGGTGCTAGTTGCCCAAGTATCTAACTCACTTTTTACGAGGGCTCTTCCCAAGCTCTCGCTAAACCAAGTGATTTTGTTCAAACGTCACTCAAACTTACAAATGTTTTTATCAAAAACACTTAAAGTCTTAGATATACAAACCCTCGCAATCAAATAAATGAAGATTATACAAGAGTCAACTCTCTCAAAGAGTGAATAAATAAATTTAGTTTGGTAAATGCCCCAAATCTCAGCAAATAGAATGTTTTTCTTGGAATCGTGCATCTAAATGCTATGGGGGTCTTGTTTTTATAGTTTTGCAATGATTCTAGCTATTGGTGGTAGTTGAGGAAGCATTAAATGCAAAATCAGACCTTCAAAATGTTCAAAAATATAATCGTTACTGTCAAGGAGTCGACCCTTTTTTTGAATGTGTCGATTCTTTTTGTTTTGATCTCAGCTTCACAATGTGTCGACTCTTGAAAATCAATGAGTCGACTATTTTTGTATTTTAACAGAAATCACCAAGGTACTGTCCAAATGAGTAAACTCTTGAAGAATAATGTGTCAACTCTTTTTGGACTTCTTCCATGACTTTCTTTCTGAACCAATGTGTTGAAGATTATACTAGGGTCAACTCTCTTAAAGAGTGAATAAATGAATTCAGCTTGATAAATGCCCCAAATCTCAGCAAAGAGACTATTTTGCTAGTAGGATCAGGAATTTTAGCATTCAATCACATGTTCAACACTTAGATTCTTAGAATCATGTATATAAATGCTATGGGGGTCTTGTTTTTATAGTTTTGCGTTGATTCTAACCGTTAGTGGTAGTTGAGGAAGCATTAAATGCAGAATCAGACCTTTAGAACATTAAAAAATATGACCATTATAGTTAAGGAGTTGGCCCTTTTTCTGAATGTGTCGACCTTTTTTGTTATGATCTTTGCTTCACAACAATCTGTCTTAATGTGTCAACTTTTTAAAATCAATGAGTTGACTCTTTTTGCGTTTTAGCAAATATCAATAAGGCACTGTCCAAATGAGTAAACTCCTGGAGAACATTGTGTCGACTTTTTTTGGAATTCTTCAAAGGCTTGCTCTCTGGACCAATATGTCGAATCTTCTTGTGAAGGAGTCAACTTTTTCTGAGCAAATTTTGGTCCAAGCCACTGTCTCAATGTGTTGACTTTTTTTACTGAAGGAGTTGACTCTTTTTAGCTCAGATACTTCAAATTTGCAAGACTTCTTCAATATCACCAAATACTTCAAGCTCTTCAAGAGTCTTCTAAGTAGGACATCTAAGGCTTGAAATAGCTTCTTCAAGTCATGCTAATCTCCAAAAACACTTTTAATATTTTTAAGATGAAATCATTCCACTTTGATTACTTGTAGAGTTCTTCAATCAACCTCACTTCTTCTATTGATCCAAGACTTCACCAAGATCTTCAAAAGAGCTTCCAAGTCTTGTGATCTCTTCTCTTCAACTGATCTTTCATTCTTCCTAGACATCTTCAAAGTCTTTAAGCTAAGCTTTCATGTCTTGTATGGATCTTCATCACCTTTGAGCACCTTCAATCTCTTCGAAATGGAAACTTAAGCTTCTCATGTCACAAAGTCTTCAATGTCTTCCAATGAATTAAGCTTTAAGTCATAAGTTTCTTTTGAGATTAAGACAAAGTATAATATGCACACTAAGTAGATTCATTATAACATTTAACACATGTTTTGTAATCATCATAATTAAGGCATGGAGTCAACATTTTCTATGAAATTAGAATTTTCCTTATAAGAAAATAGCATTCTTGATAAAATAATAGAAAAAAAAAGAAGAAAATGTTTGCTTGTGATTCACTTTGAGCCTTCTTTTCCTTTTCCTTTCCTTTCCTTTCCTTTTCTTTTTTTTTTTTTTTTCTCATCCACAAGGATTGAGTTTATACCATGAAAGATTAGAAAATTAAAAATGAAAGTTGATGCATTTTAGAGCACATAAATTGACATATATATATATATACATATGACAAATTCAGTCTTGGTGGGATTTGTTTTGTTTTGTTTTTTTTTTTTTTTTTTTTATTTTTTTGGGGGGGGGGGGGGGGGGGGTCGTTTGTTATTGCATGTAATTAATATATATATATATATATATATATGTTTGGGTTGAGGCATAATGACACTAAAAAGTTAGTCAAAATTTACTAATGAGTTGCATGAGCTCGAGGGAGTATCTGGTTAAAGGACTAGATAACTAGTAACAAGAAAAAAAAAGGTGCATAGACCACATCACTCTACATGAAATATCCATATATAATTTTTTTTTCTATACCATTACCCAAATGAAATTAGAGGAACCACGTGAGAGGAAAACAAGACTTATAAAATGAGTTTCACAGTTCAAGGAAGATGTTTATAGCAAGATGGAACCAAATAAAAAAACTTTCAAATGAGGGAAAGCCTATTGTGAGATGTTGTTTCCCTACTATAATTTTTCGTATTTTACATTAATGAATATTACATATTAAATTAGTTAATATAACTTAAAGATTAGTGCTAGAAATTAGTTGTCCCTTTCTTTGTTTCATTGAAGATTATTGAATGTAGAAAGGCATGAATGGTCTGCCTTTGACCAGATCAGAGAGGAGATTAATCGAGTTGCATGCAAGTTAGCCTGGACATTGGAAAAAAAAATGCAGCACAGATTTTCCATTGAACTTGGTTTCTTATCACATACTTTTTGAAGACTATCTTAACCGTTGACTTTGATCACCACTATGCTCTGGTCTCCTGTTGGCTACATGTATCTTGAAGCAATTTGTACTTTCAAAGTTGCAATTTGCATTGTCAAGTTAGGCCATCAGACTCTAGGTGATTGGGGGCCCTTGGGAGGTGTGAAAATAGTGGTTCGACCTCAAAGGTGCTCTATTTATTTACAAGTGTACGGTTAAAGGTTGTTGTTTTATCCGGGAAGTTTGAAATCATATTTCTTCAAGGACGAAGCCCAATAAAGGCTATTGACACTAAACTCAGACTAAACTAACTTGAATTGAATAGAAATTATGTGAATTAAATCTAAATAAAAGAGAAAATAAAAGAAACCAAAAATCTTTTGGGTTTTGATGAGAGTTTTGGATTACTAAACTATTGCAATGAAAATAAAAGTAATTAACAACTAGGCGATTAAAACTAGATTTAAAGAAATTAAAAGAGATTTGAGTGCAATTAATCCAACTCACCAAATCCTACACAAATTGCTACAGAGGATTTTATATCTCAAATGAAGATTCTTATCGTGGATCCTTAATTCAAGAGATTTCGACTATAAATCCTTGGGTTCTCTCTTAATTAAAATTAGATTTGAAAACCTTTGCAAGATTCTTAGAAATAAACCACAAGTTCATCAAACAATGTTTATAAATCTAAGGTTTCTAGAGCAATCAATTTCAAAAGAGTAGATAAAAATAAATCAAAAGATAAATCTATGAAGTTCTTATACGTCCATTGAATTCCATGTAGATCATTCTAAAATATTCACAAATGCACCCAAATTGAGAAGCTAGGTACTTCAATCCATCGTAAAATCATGTTAAAATGTAAAGAAAGCACATAGAGATGTAAATCTAAACTTTACTTGAACAATGAAAGTGTTTGGTTGCGAGAAAAATAAAGGAAAGTGCAAGAAAATAAAGGAAAATACAAAAAATGAAGAAAAATTACAAACCCTCACTCTATACTACTCCTACAAAACTAAATCTAAGCTAAAAATGAGGTAGAACCTCGTGGATGAGCTGCTCTTGCTGCCACCCTACCTAAAACTAACCTAAAAACTCAAAACCTTTCCAAAAAATGGCCAGATATAGGGTTTTAACTCATTTTCTACGCATAGCATCCGAAGGGCTTCCGAAAAGCCTCTGGACGCACTTCGGACGCAAAAAAATGCAATTTGACTTGCTTCGGACGGAAAAAATACAATCTGGAAGTATTGTTTAGCGTCCGAACAGTGCGTCTGATGGGCATTTGAAGTGCGTTCGGATGGGTACTGTTAACCATTCTGATAGTATTGCTCACCTTTCGGAGGATATTGTTCACGGTTCAGATGGGTACTATTCACCATTCGGATGGCCAACAACTTTGAAGCTTGATTTTGACCACATTAGAGGTCGATTCAACCGATGAACATTGGAGGCAAAATTGTAGATCTTGAAGTCTTCTTTTTAATGCCGCAAAAATTAAATCAATTGGACATTGGAGTAAAAAGGTATGGCCATAATACCAAGACGGTTTTGAATTCTCATCGCCGGTTTGTTCATTTTGAACCCACTTTGATCATTCTTGCTCTTTTTTGCCTTTATTAGCTTCTACAACTTACAAAACACAAACAAAACATAATCAAACACGCACGCACACACACACACACACACACACACACACACACACACACACACATATAACTAAAATAAGGCAATTAACACTAATCTAAGTCTAACAAAGTGCGAATTAAAGGCCTATGATTACACTTTCATGGTGTAATCACACCCCCTAACTTGCATTTTTGCTAATCCCTAGCAATAACTATCAAAGATATAAAAGATAATCTCTACTTTCGTAGGATTTATGGATGCATTTAGTTTATGCACTAAACCTTTAAACCTCTAGGTTACCCCTAGTGGACAAATGGTATATCGTGAGGGTTTCCAGTGACAATACCCACAAACATCCTTTTGTGAATTACAAATCAAGATAAGAATAAGGAATGAATGCATAATCCTACTCAAGTCAACATTAGATGTCCCTGCAAACTCCTAACACTTGTAAGAATATGCAACAAGTCATAGAAAAGAGAGATTCATGTGTATGGGTGATGAATCATACTAAACAACATAAATGAAACTTATTTATGCAAATCCAAACCTTTAAAATTTTGATTCAATCCTCATTGGACATACACTTGCAATTAAAGACCCACATTGTTCTCACAATGGTATGCTCAACAATAGAATAAATGTAAAGAAATAAATCAAGTGAACATACCAACTATAAAAATAAAAAAGATAGAAGTGTATCGACTTTAATATAGCTCTATGAAAGAATGTTCATAGTTAAGTATTGATTTAAAGAAGTTGACAAGACATAGCTTTTACTCTATTAAAAACTTTAATAAAGTACAACTCGAATCAACTAAGCCATATAAAGGTGAAGATAGCAATGTAAAAGAGGTGAAAGGTTAGGGTAAAGAAAGGAAGTAAATGGTCATATCGTGTGTGATCAAGGCATGAAATGATGAATGCAAAACAACTACAACTCTCCCTTTCCAACATTTAATACAATTTTCTCCACTTCTCACTCTTCTCTTAAAAAATTTTCAACTTTTGAACTCCTCTTTCATTCTTTTTCTTCTTTTCTTACTTCTTTTTTTGTTTCCATCCTTTTATCATCCCCTTTAAATTCAACATCTACTTTTCATATTTCAATATACTCTTTTGCAGTGTATTTCCCAAATTAATCTCTTCTTTTTTTTTTCTTCTTAAAAGTAAAAGATCAACAAGGGTCAAGAGAAATGCACAGTTCGGTAATGGAAAACTCATGGCGATCAAGAAGAATAGGGTATAGAATTATATCCAAAGTTTTACAACCGAAGCATTTCATAGAGTACAAATGTTAATATCAAGATCAAAACTCAACTCATGAACCAAATACAAGCATAATGAAGCTATTGAATTAAATGAGGGTGAAGAATCTATCTTTGAGTAAATGTAAACACTCCGAAAGGCAATAAATGCTCTAAAGCTCACAAGGTAATAATCTCCACTAATGTAAGGATAGAAATGTAAAATTAGTAACAAATTATGTTGTAAAGCATGATTGTGCACACTGATGTATATTTGCTACAAATGCATGAATTAAGCAATCCCCATAGCATGTTGAGTATGAGTGAATCAACATCATCTTTAGTAAAGATATATGCAAGAATTTTTATCTTTTAATCTTAAGAGGCACTTTCACAAGTAAAGTTATGGTTCCTTAGAATAAAAAGTCAACACATCTGCTATAAAATAACTAGGAATCCATCATGAACAAAATATAAATAAATGTGCTAAGAACATAAAAAAATCGACACCGAGACCATACAATATCTAAACCTCTAACAAATGGTACAAGCGATGGAAGATAGCAATGTCCACACTTATAACTATACAATCCAAATATGAGAGATAAGGGCAATATAAAGAAGAATACATACATTAAAGCTCAAAAATAATTTCAAAATGACTTCCCCCATGAACAATAGAGTGTTAGATATATGCAATGAAATAACACTAACATAAATGACATCTACTCTATCTCTAACTAGAGGAAGTCATAAAAATGTTTTTTTTTTCATAGGGTGCAAAATAAATAAACAAAAACGAAGAAACAAAAAAAAAATTTTTTTTTTTTTTTACAAGGTGCAAAACAAAGAAAGAAAAATAAAAATAGAGACAAAGCTTTCACCCACCTCCAACTTAAAATGAAGCATTGTTCTCAACGTATAAGAACAAAGCATAGAATGCAATTAAATGGTGGGAAAAGAGAAAATATGGTGCCTAACACACCCATAACTTATAATGAGAAAACAAAGAAACAAAACAACTACTCCTACTCCTACGTAACTTGAAGAAAGAATCACCCAATGCCACAAAGTGAAAATTTACCATTACCCCATACATTGATCCTTGAAATTTTCAAAGAGTTCAAGCAAGCATAAGAGTAGATACTGGTCACTTCTTTGATGAACTCAATGATATAACATTGAAGCATATAAGGATAAAAAGGTTATGAAATGTAAAAAATGCAAAATGATTCTGCATGAAGGTGCCAATGATGCTCATGCCATGAAGTGATTGACCATTCCCTTCTTTTAGTTGGTCAGCTATGAGACTGTTGTTTGGTTCTAATGTTGAGATATGGAGCTCTAAAGGCTCCGGTAGGGTAGGACTAGATGCTAGAGGCTCAAAAGTAGGGATCTCATGATCCTTAGATATGGTAGGAATGACCTCTAGACCATTAACATCCTCTTTGACATGCACATACCCAATATTTGACAAGCCAAAATTCTCAGTAAGGGTAATCTCATCACTATCCTTTTTTCCACTATTCTCTTCTTGCTCGGAGTCCTCAATCTTGGACTCCTTTCTCTTATACTCTTCATCCCGAGGTTTATTTTTAATAATTTTCTCACTTACCTTAAAAACGTCTTCCTTAGACTCAAGTCTTGAGAAAGGGTGGTTTGATCCATGGTGTCCTCAATCCTAAGGTTAGTGAAGGGATGGATTTGTTCAATTGAATAGACTTACTCTTGGTTAGGGTAAAAATTAAGGTGATTTGCATTAAAGCTCTCTTCGGAAGGAGGTGGATATTCAACGTGATCGTGGTGGTAACAAATTTGTGTTGCTTCACGAAAATAGTCACTTGTAGTTTTGAAGAAAGGCTTGATAACACTATGAAAAGGTTCCTTCATGTACCCTACTAAGGTTAAATTGATTACACTCTATAAGATTAGGAGGTGGTTGAGGAGGCTCCTTTTGGCCATTAGCTCTAAGGCATTCCTTAAGAGATATTGGATAGTTCTTGTGGTCTAAGCTTATTAGCTCGAATGTAGTCTCTAAGAGATCTACATGGTGGTGTTTCCACACCACCATTCTCGTGAATGCTCTCATTACCATCATTCTCAACCCGTTGAGAAGAATATGCCATAGTGTCTATGCCAATGTGGTGAGATGGTGATGAGTATGAAAATGAGCCACCAAACATAATGAAATGTACAATGTAAGTTAGATGCAATACACAAATAAATATAGCGCAATACACCTCAACATAATATATACAACAATGCTTAATAATTTTCCATCCAAACCTCCAATCTCCGCATAATAAATTTCACCAATTTAAATAATTTTAACGAAACCTCTAATCTCCATAAGATATGTACCACCAATTTGTAATTAAACATAATTCCTATGCTCTGTTAGCAATCCACCAATCAAATTATTAAAACAAAACAAAATCTATACTAATCAAATAAAATAAACCTAAAATAAAGAGAAAAAGAAAAAAGCAAAATCTATCATGGTATTACACAAAAAAGGTGGAATGAAGTTACCAATGGCCTAAGCTGAAAATTCCTCTGTCGTGATAGATTGATGGAGATCCAATCTACCAATTGCTCTTCAACCCAAAGCTAGTTAGTGCTTGCCTCGTGTCTTTGGTTCCCGGCAACGGTGCCAAAAACTTGGTTCAACCTCAAAGGTGTTCTATTTATCCAGCAAGTACACAATTGACAATTGTAGTTTTATCCGGGAAGTCCGGAATTATATTTCCTCAAGAATCAAGCCTAATATAAGCTATTGACACTAACTCGCACTAAACTAACTTGAATTGAATATAAATTATGTGAATTAAATCTAAATAAAATAGACCGAAAATCTTTTGGGTTTTAATGAGAATTTTGGATTACTAAACTATTGCAATGAAAATAAAAGTAATTAACAACTAGGCAATTAAATTAAATCAAATGAAAACTAGATTTAAAGCAATTAAAAGAGATTTGAGTGCAATTGATCCAACTCACCAAATCCTACACAAATTGCTATGGAGGATTTTATATCTCAAATCAATATTCTTATCATGGATTCTTGATTCGGGAGATTTCGACTATAAATTCTTGGGTTCTCTGTAAATTAAAATTATATTTGAAAACTTTTGTGAGATTCTTAGAAATAAACCACAAGTTTAACAAACCATGATTATAGATCTAAGATTTCTAGAGTAATCAATTCCAAAACATTAGAGAAGAATAAATCGAAGATAAATCTATGAAATTGTTATACCTCCATTGAAATCCATGTTGATCCTTAACAAATCTTCACAAATACACCCAAATTGAGAAGCTAGGTACTTCAGTCCATCAAAAAAAACATGTAAAAATGTAAAGAAAGCATGTAGAGATGTAAATCTAAACTTTACTTTAATAATAAAAGTGTTTGGTTGTAAGGAAAATAAAGGAAAGTGCAAGAAAATAAAGAAAAATACAAGGAAATGAAGAAAAATTATAAACCCTCACTCTATACTACTCATACAAAACTAAATCTAAGCTAAAAATGAAGAAAAATGAGGAAGAACTCCATGGATGAGTTGCCGCTGCTACCACCCTATCTAAAACTAACCTAGAAACTCAAAACTTTCCAAAAAAGCCCAGATCTAGGGTTTTAACTCATTTTATGCGCATGATGTCCGAAGGGCGTTTGACGGGCGTTTGAGGAGCGTCCAGACACACTTTGAATGTAAAAAAATGTAATCTGCCTAGCTTCAGATGCAAAAAATATAATATGAAAGTAATGTTCACCATCTGGACGGTGGGTTGGACAGTGCGTTTGAAGTGTGTTCGAAGGTCCTGTTCACGTTCAGATAGGCACTATTCATAGTTTGGACGGATGTTCATTGTTCGAATGGATACTATTCACCGTTCAGACAGTATTGTTCATGGTTCGAACAGATACTATTCACTATTCGGACGGTCTACAACCTTGAAGTTTTATTTTGACCACATTAGAGGTCGATTTGACCGATGTACATTAGGGCCAAAGTTGTCAATCTTGAAAGCTTCTTTTCAATGATGCAAAAATCAACTCAATTGGACATCAGAGTAAAATGTTATGGTCATAATACCAAAACAGTTTGGAATTCTCATCACCGGTTGTTCGTTTTAAACCCGCTTTGATCATTTTTGCTTCTTTTTGCCTTTATTAGTTCTATAACTTACAAAACACACACAAAACATAATTAAACATATATATAACTAAAATAAGACAATTAACACTGATCTAAATTTAATAAAGTGCAAATTAAAGGTCTATGATTATACTTTTATGGTGTATTCAAACAACTCATTTTCTTTAGCAATAGAGCCAATCAGGGCATTACCAACCTCCTTTTGACATTAGTATTCTAACCCTTCAAATGATGATGACTCAATTATGAGATTTGTTTGAACAATAGCCCATTTATTTACTCACTAGTTTACTTACTTCTGTGGAGGCTTAATTTGGATGTTTTTTTCTCTTGTCAGCATCTATCTTCGAGGTGATCCTCATCTTTCCACAATAGTAATGTAGTATTCCAAATATGAACTGCAGGTTTTATATCTCTTTTCCTCTATCTGCCTTCCACTGATTACTAAAGTAGTAAAGATTGAGAAATATTGGAGTTAGATTTCACACTTATCCATCTTCTGAAGCAAATGACGACAAAAACCAATAGGTTTTACTTTTGCCTTACATATTTAATTCATAGTTGCCAATATTAGAAATGGCTTTGAAAAATGGAAACATGAAATGTGGCCTAAAAATAACATGAGAAATTAGAGACATTAGGTGATAAAATAAATAAATAGGATATTTATAAAAAAAAATTATCAAGGACCTTTAAAATAGAAATATGAAGTATAAATTGTTTTCATAATCAGTAAAAATACTAATATATTCATATCTATCAAAAGTTATCAGAACAATTTTATATTATTGTTAAATACTAAAAACTATGAGAAACACATTTGAAGATAATTTTCACAAAATTTTCTTAAAATTTCGTAAGAGTTTTGTCTTTATTATTCTTAACCCGAGTTTCCTCTTTTGAGGAGAACGTCTTGGTAACTATGATTAATCACCTGTTGGAGAATAAATTCAACCCTTCCAACAAAGAAAAAACAAAAAAAAAGTATTCTTTCTTGCTTGTACCTTTGAATGATTATGGGCTTTAGATGACCTTTCTTTTCCCTTTTCTTGCCATCTTTGTAGGTCAAGTAACACTCTCAACATTTTTCTTTGTTTTCTTTTTCTTTTATTTTGTATTTTTTTGTTTTTTGTTTTAGCACTTCTTACATAAACTACACTTTATGCCACTCCATCCTTAATACTATTAGCAGCTCACATACAATTCGCCTTATTACTATTTGAGGTACTCTTGTAGGCTCTTCACATGCGGGGTGAGGCTGGGTAAGTTTGAGCCTTTTTTACTAGCTCTCTATACTGTCTATTACGATTTTTGTATGCTTTAGGAGCTAGCATAATGAAATCTCGTATACTAGCTAGGCCAATAGGAAACCCAGGAGACTCAGTTGCTTAATCAAAAACGTCAACTGTTCCATTGGTTTGCCCTGTTAATTAGGCACATTCTACAACTCAATTTTTGTGTTTCATTGTTGAGTATTCATTTAGTTTCTTTATGTTTTTTGACGGTTTTGTTTCGATGCATTGTGTTCTCTACAAAAAACGGCTTGAAAAATAATAAGAAATAGGGTTGGCCTAGTGACAATGGCGTCCTCACTTACCGTCTCATTTTCCTTAGGTTTTGACACTCCAATGTACTGAAAAAACATTATAGGTATGCCATAGCAAAATAAAACCCAGTTTTCCTATCCCAAAAAATAAGAAAGAAAGGAAATTGTTGGGAAAAAATTGGTAACTAGGCTATGCATTAAAAAAGTTGTTTGAGGGAAGGGAAGAACTTTTTCCTTTTCTTTTCTTTCGTCACTGTTCCTTGTTTGGTTTTTAATGTAAACAAAAAAAAGAAAAGGAAATTAATAAAGAAAAAAATTGGAAAAATTTTCCCATAATTTTTTTTTTCTCTTTATCAAAATAAGCACATTCTTTTCATTTTCTCTAGATACACATATGGAAGAAAAGAACAATGTCTTTTATTTATTTATTTTTTTTCACGGTAAACTCTACCTTAATAAGTTGCGAGGTAATATACGAACACCTTAGATACCTTTCATTTAGGAGAAAATATTGAATACTATTAACTTGTTGTATCACATCAACATAACGTTGCCATTATACTTAATATTTTCTCCTTATTTAAGGGTATAAAATAAGAGAAATGCTATGACAATCAATTTTAAGCTATCGAAATTGTTTACAGGCTAATGTGATATTGACACAGATAAGCCATGTCATTTTTTATTTTTTTGTTGAATAAACAGAAAAACAGGAATGGGATTATTCTCTATCTTCTTTCTTCCTTTAACTACGACACTTTACAAACTCCTCTTATTCTGGTTGTTCGCTGCAGAGAGAGAGAGAGATCGAATTGAGGGAAGACGAAAACGAGCAGAGAAACGTAATTACAAAATCACACCACATATGTAATTATATATATATAGAGATATATACATATATTTATAATTTATGAAGGAGTCCCACTGCAACATACCAACATTGCAAAGAGCTAGAGCGAAATGAGAGAAGAGAAGACGAGAGAGAACAGCAATGGATAAGACAAGATATTTTAGATTTTCTTCCAATGTTTTTGTGATATTTTATGCTTATGTAATATTTTATCAAGTTTCATTACTCAGAACTCAGAAGAGTTTCCTTTTAAACAAAAAATTATATGCCGCTCCTATCTCATCACGTCAACCGGTGAGAATGGTGCAATTGTCCATGCTCCGTAGCTAGAGTTTATATTAGAAGGGTTGAATCTACAAAATATTTTTTTTATCGGATCTAAAATTAAATTATAAATTTATTTATTTAATATATAATTTTTGTCTCTACTAATAATATTAAATAATATAAAATTTAATTATATAATATTAAAATATAAAAATATATTTCTAACTGAGCTTGGACAGGCATCTGACTCTCGGTCACGTGGCCACCCTAAGCTCTAATCATAAAATAAATACAGTATTACAAGCTAGAACATATGCATATCGAATTGAATCATCAATGGCGGCCGCTACCACTTTCTCTCTGTGCTTGCTGCTTCATTGTTCTCGTCCAAAACCCTAAAACTAGCCTCCAAAAGCCTAAGTCTGACTCTGGGTTTTCTCTCCTCTTTCTTCTAATACAGCCTTGAAGTCTCTCAAAGCTCGGGTCTTGCCTAACAATGGGGCTGGTTGCTCAGCTCTCGAAGCTCGCATGGTCACAATGCCAGACCCAGCGATTAAAATCCTGACTTCGCTTGATTTCGAGACCTCAGTCTTTAAGACGGAGAAAATTACTCTTGCGGGTCACGACGAGGTATTTCCCAATCCTTTTTCTCTCTTTAAATCTATCTGTTTCTATTTGGATTTGTGATGATTGTTTTGTGCATTTGTAGTATATTCTGAGAGGAGGGAGAGACTTGTTCTCTTTACTTCGGGATGCATTTAAGGGTATTAAGCAAATTGGTTTTATCTGATGGGGTTCACAGGTATGCGTCACTCCTCGTGATATTCCAACACTTCTGATTATTAGTATTGTTTGTTGATGGATTACCTGGATCAATTTGAGGATTAAGTGTGTAAGTTCTCTTATGATCATTTGAGTTCCCTATTCCACTGTTGGTAGAGAGGAAGTAAATGGAGAAAATAAAATTCAGAAGAAAATTTCCCGTTAGAAAATTTTCATAAAGTTTAAGCATTTGCGCAAAGGGAAATTGAAATATTTGTTTCCCATTATCGAAACCAAGTAATGTTAATAGGTAGAGGATTTAGAAATGTCCCAAGCAACGGATAACTCTTAAGGTTCGAACTTTTAACTGATGTTTTGTGTTTGAGGAAGTGCATTTTGAAAATAGTGTTTAAAGGCCTTCCATTCTCAGAATCATCTTTGTTGATGAAAAGTTCTAAACTTATTCATGAAGTTGGAAAAGGAGAGATTTCAAATATATATTTTTGTTTGGTAGCATACAAGGTGAAAAGAGTAATTTTTGTAATCATATAAAATCGCTGTTAATACAGTCGCTTCTTCAAAACCCGGAAAAGTAGGGATGTTGTAGGATCAGACAACAGTACTTGTATAAATGGAAATGATTTACTCTGCGTAGGCATATTCTTATATAGATAATAGGCTCGATTTATTATTAACATTCCTTACTATACTTTTTGTAGGGTTCATGACAATTTCTAAACATTTTGGAAGTTGGAAAATGAGTTCCTTTACGTTGTGTCAACACATTATTCTGTTATATTATAGACTGCATATTTGGTTGAAACGCATTTCTTTTGCAGATCTAGCATTTTCCTTGTTCTATTGGGAATAGATTGGGGCCTTAAGTTTTGTTTCTTATTGATGTCAAATTGAAATTTAATGCCGCCCCCGCCCCCGCCCCTGGGTTTTTTTTGGGGGGGGGGGGGGGTGGGGTGGCTCTTGTCCACACAATTTATATTACTTTTTTTTATTGTTGATATGCATTGCAACATTGTTCAGATTTTGCATTTGTTTCTATTCCATTTTTTTAAATTTTGTAGTGGTGGGGGCAAATATATCATGTTGAATGGGCTTGTAGAGTGTAATACCCACATTTTTTAAAAAATAATATAAAATAGAGAGATAGAGTTATTTTGTTTTACATAATATCATAAAGGGTATTTTAGTAAGACAAATATACAGGCCTCCTAAATAAGCTAGGGAAAACTCTAGTTTTATATTGTTAAGAAACAACCATGATATTCTTTCTTTCACAGATTACTCCATTAGAGTAGTACAAGCTTTGGTGGAGGAGATACATTAGTGGGGCTATCAACTTTGGAGAATCACAATCAAGGTAAGTCCCAGCCATCTCTATTTATGTTCTTGTTCATGTACCATTAGAAAATAAGAAGAGGACGGATCTTACATTAATTTGTGGAGAAGTTGAAGTTTTCTTAAAGTCCAATGTTAAATGAACGGCATTATGTCATAGTTTTCCCAAGGTTCTAGGCTGTTATTGGATTAAAGGCTTTTTGATCGGTTCATTGAAGTAGTTCGTCCATCGGCCTTTTGTTGTCTATTGCAAATTTCAACTGGTCATGGGTAGAATGATATTGGCTTTTTAATTTAGAGATGAAGCATTGATGTCTTGAGATTCTATAGCAAAAAGAAAAAAAAAATAAAGATAATTCTTGTTTTGTGTAGAAGCATATGAAAAGTAAGATTATTTTCATGTTCATTTGGTGGGTTTATGACAGGATGCATGTACTGAGGCAATGTAAAGTTTAGAGTATATAATTATAAAGCGGTGGAAGTTCTCCTGTTATTAGGAAGTAAAATACCTTAATTATTTTCGTTTAATGCCTTGACCAATTTTCTAGAATTAAGAATGACCAAGTCAGGAGTGACACTAAGTTGAAATAAAGTAATAGGGTCCTAGACCTAGTTAGAATATAGCATGGCATATGCACGAGCAAAGTTCATTCTTTAATTTAACAAATACATTTCTCCACAATGCAATAAATACAAACTCAAGTTTAGTGACTATGAATTATGATTTAAACAATGAACTTTACTCGTGCATATGCCATGCTATATTCTAACTAAGTCTAGGACCCTATTAATTTGTGTAAACTTAGTGTCACTCCTAACTTGGTCATTCTTAATTTTGGAAAAATGGTTAAGGCACTAAACAAAAATAATTAAGGCCTTCACTTCCAAATAATCGGAGAACTTCGGCCACTATATAAATATATACTCTAAACTCTACATTGCCTTATCGTTGTACATGCATCCAGACATAAACCCACCAAATGAACAAAGGAATCAATTAAAATAATATAACTTTTCACATGCTTCTACACAGAACAAGAATTATCTTTATTTTTGCTTTTTTTTTTTTTTGGCTATAGAATCTCAATACGTCAATGCTTCATCTCTAAATTACAAATTGGTTGGACTTCACAAAGCCATTGCCATTGTACCCACAACCAGTAGCAAACTTGCAATAGACAACAAAAGGCTGATGGATGAACTACTTCAATGAACCGATCAAGAAGCCTTTAATCTAGTAACTGCGTAGAAGCTTAGGAAAACAATGACATAATGCCTTTCATTTGACAGTGGTCTTTAAGAAAACTTCAATTTCACCCTAGATTAACGTAAGATCCTTCCTCTTCTTATTTTCTATTGGTACATTGGTAAGAACATAAATAGAGATGGTTGGGACTTACCTTGATTGTGATTCTCCAAAGATGATAGCCCCACTAATGGATCTTGTCCACCAAAGCTTGTACTACTCTAATGGAGTTATCTGTGAAAGAAAGAATATAACGCCTATTTCTTAACAATATAAAACTATGGTTTTGCTTAGATTATTTAGGAGGCCTATATATTTATGTCTTACTAAAATACCCTCCATGATGTTATGTAAAATGAAATAACTCCATCTCTCTATTTTATTTATTTTTTAATAAAAAACTGTGGGTATTACATCCTCCTCCCCTAAAAAGAAGTTTGGGCCTCCAAACTTGCCATACCTGAGTTCTCAAAAAGTTGTGGATATTTCTGTCTCATTTTGAACCTCATTAAGACCTCTCTCTACCAATTTCCTTGTTCAAGGTTGATGAAATCTCTCTCCTTTTGAAGGCAAACACTCCTAGGGAAGTGCCTCTCATAAAAGGTCTTCCTAAACATCTCCCATGTATTGGGATCTGCATCATATTCATGTTGGCGCACCTCTGACTTCCACCAATCATACATACTGCTTGTAGCATAAAGGAAGCATCAGTCACCTTTTCTTCATTGGTACACCCAGGCACTGGAAACGCCTTTTCTATCTCCATCAACTATTTTTCAGCCTTTAAAGGGTCCGTGGTCCCCTCAAAAGTTGGTGGACCCAGTTTCTTAAACTCAGGCCTCAGATACGCCTCTACATTGGCTTTGTTGAGCTGCAATATTTTGTGTCATTTGCTAATGTTGCTCCATTAACTTAGTTAAATTATTGATTGTAGTCACTTGTTGTTGCTCCACATTTGTCAAAGTCTGCATCAGTTGGAGCATACCATCATGGTTAGCGACTCCTACTTGCTCTCCTTGACCTTACTCAATTCCCTGATTCTTTGTTGTTGCTTGAGAAGACCCGGCAGCATTAGAAGTATTCCTCTTTGGGCGACTATTCTTAGCTGGTTGCTACGCCTCTTTAGCATGTGAATTGTGAGCAATGTCTGCAAGAGTCTTAGAGGCACCATCTCAACCTATAAGAAAAATCCGTATAAGATCAAAAACAATATTTAATGTCCAATTTCACTAGATATCTGAAATTCATAAGATACTGAATCATATATATATATATATATATATGTGTGTGTGTGTGTGTATATATATAAAAGTTGTGCTTGCCCCTGTATTTTGCCTCTTTCTTACATGGCGCTCTAAATACTCAGATATTTTTAAAATGCCACGTCAAAGGGGCAATTGGTTAGACAACTATTGAATATATTATAAATCCAAAGAAAAAAAAATAGAAAACTATTAGTTAGCTATAAAGAGTCCTTTAAGTTGTGTTAGCCTCTATATTTTGGCTCTCACCTATGTGGTGCTTAGGTGATACTCTTTATGCTCTTATACTTTTAAAATGTCATGTCACAGGGCAATGAAGATGCTTATTACTAATCCCATCAAGTTCCCGTTTTGCTACCTAAGTCCTATTTTAAAAAGAATTATGTATAATGAGTTCTCCATTTGAGTTATACTTATAAATATGTATTAAGTTTCGTAAGTGAAGAAATCATAGGTCTCCAGCTAATTGAAGTTTCCTAAGTGCTTGACATGTATGCTATTGGGGATCATTGAACATCTTTCTCTTATTGATATGTTTCTTCTTATCTAAAAATCCTAATCTAGGACTTTAGCCTAATCTTTTCTCTTATCTATTTATCCAAATTAACTTTCTCATCTTTTTAATACCCATTTTCAATTCCACTAATTCCTTTTCACCCTCTATCCTTCTTTCATCTGCCCTCCTCCTAATAAAAAATAAGGAAGACTTTTAATTATGTATGAAGTCTATTAAAATAAAGGCATGTCTCGTATATATATCCATATACAATTTACAACAACAGAGACGTTGGCCTTAAAATTGGCTTACAATTCTAATTATGATCCATTGAAATTTCCTATTTAAATATGAGTCATATCCAATCAAGTTCTTATAATTTATCTCATGGAACACAAAACATAATCTCCCTACAAATCATCTCAACCAATGATTTATTATTTAACACACCGTAGGTAAGGGCTGTGTATAAAAGTACCCAGCAGATACATGATGATTTTTAAACCTATAGCTATATATCCATAAAGATGTAGATATATAGGTGATATTAATTATGGCAGTTTCCAAAAGCTATATATAAAAAATTCAATGGAATGTATACATCTTCTCTCATCATATAGTAGTTATCTCTGCAATTATGAAATTAGTGCAAGGTTGCTCTCTCTCTCTCTCTCTCACACACACACACACACACACACACCCAGTTTGTTCTTCATTGCTTGATGTTTTGATTATATTTCATATTTGTTTTCATTTGGTTTTTGAGATGGTATAGATTTTATTTTTATTTTTTTGTGAACATTTGATCAACAACTAAAAATTAGGATAATGAATTTTGGGATGTGTACTTCATTAATATATGCAAACCCTTTTTAAAGTAATTTTTGTTTTTATCCTTCTAATACTTTTTTCGTGAACAAGCGCTTCACTTCTGTGTATTGCACGGGTTGACGCTTAGTTTTCAAAGTAAACTTGTTTCACCAAAGTCACTATTAACACTAATCTATATTATCCTAGGTAAACCCCTAAGATCATAACTTGGCTCTAATACTACTATGTAACAACCACGAGAACTCACTCAAAAGAGTTAGTCAAGTAGGTGTCATTTCGGTTCATTGCTCGTACTTATATACCCAAGATCCCCACGCAAACTTTTGATGTGGGACTTAGCACATGCTAATGCTGGTCATAGGTCATTACATAGAGTTTGCAGATTTTGAAAGCACAAACCCTTGAAATTTCCTGCATCCTTATGCTAATGGCTATTTCAGTGTTTGGACAAAGGATGATCTGCTCCAAAAATAAATTGGCATTCTATCTGTTTAAAAAAGAAGGAAAGAAAAGAAAAGAAAAGAAAAAAACATGTCATTTTATTGATTTGATTTTGGACTGGGGAAATTAACGCAAAATATAATAATTTTGAATTTCATCTAATAAATTAGTTTACATGCACTTGTTGGCACGGTTTTGCGTGGCTTGTTATGTGCAAAGGCATATTGTGGGTCTAAAATGTGCATCATTTTCCCTCTATTTGGATGAATGAATTTACATTCTCTAAATTCATTTCATTGATGCTCTATCATGGATATGGATATTTAATAGATGAACATCATTAATATGGATTTAAGATAACAACATATTCTTTTTCTTTGTAGGGGCCTGCTCAAGTGCAGAATCTTAGGGATTCTCTTGCAGAAGCAAAATTGGACATTGTGGTCGAGGTGATATTTGTCTTTCTGTATTTTTTCTAGTAATGATTTTGTTGACATTCTTATTGCTTTTGAGATTATATTTATTTTTCCTTTTTGTCTTGTGATAGCTACTATGCAGTTAAATGGGTTCTCTCTAAACATATTGGTTTGTTGTGTTTGCTTTGTAGTATAGATTGGTCTCAGGAAGGGTTCTTGTTCCTTTGCTGAGGCACAGGCTGCTGGTTTTACTGAAGAGAATGGAACCCTCGGTGACATATGGGAGACAGTATCTGGCAGTGATTTGGTGCTGCTCTTGATTTCTGATGCAGCACAGGTTGGTAGATTGTACAGTTGTATTTTTCTTAACTAAGATCTTAGCCAAAACATTTGATGTTGCTAGCATGGTTGTGCATTCCCAGCTACCCCAACTAATTGAGACAAAGGCTTTTGGAGTTTACTTGTGTTGAGCATGGCTATACATTCCCATGCATTTCGGTTGCAGCTATAAAGGGTTGAAGTAATACTATGATTCAGGAAATTGTAAATTTCAAACTTTGGTCCTTGTCAACCTATGAAATTATGTCCTCTCTAAAATTTTTAATTCTAGGGAATCTGTAATGTTGGATGTAGAAGAAATTGCTTCTTGCTTCATACAGAAATTATTAGTTTATCCATTCGTGCTTTCTGTGCCTAAAAGTAAAATAGCAACAAATTAATGAATCTGCCTGCCTAAACCTGCCATAGCTACCATTGAGGTTTAAGAAAGAATATGAAGGGCAAATAGAAGTAGATACTAGTTACAACAAATCCTGCACCTACTAATTCCCTACAGGACCTCAGTGGTTATTTAAGTAACCTGTAATAGTAATAACCAGATCATGAGACTTAGCTGGAGAGTAGCCAATTTAGTGTAGTAGTGGTAAATAATGGTGGGTCAGGTGCTTTGTGCATTCTGTAGATGATGTGGGTATCTGTTACGTTCTTTATTTTGTTTCAGTTCTCTTATTGTTAATTTCAATATGCATTGCAGGCTAATAATTGTGAGAAAGTATTTTCCCACATGAAGCCAAATAGTGTACTTGGGCTTTCCCATGGATTTCTTCTTGGCCATTTGCAGTCAGTGAGCCGTGATTTTCCCAAGAACACCGGTGTGATAGCCGTATGTCCTAAGGGAATGGGTCCATCTGTGAGGAGACTCTACATTCAAGGGAAGGAGATAAATGGTGCTGGAATAAATTCCAGTTTTGGGGTACTCTAGGTCTCTCTCTCTCTCTCTCCCCCCTACCTTGCTCTCCTCCATTCATGAATTTTCTTCTTGCCTCATTGTGTTTCGTGTGAGTTCAATTACTCAGTATCTTTGTGGGCAGGATGTTGATGGTAGGGCCACTGATGTTGCCCTTGGATGGTCAGTTGCCCTCGGTTCTCCTTTTACATTTGCCACTATACTGCAGGAGGAATACAAGAGTGACATATTTGGTGAGCGAGGTGATTGTGGTTATCTTCACCCTTATTTTATTACTCACCACAACATATTTTTAATATTTGCTCGTTTGATGAATGGGCATTTTACTTGGTGCTGTGCATGGAATTGTTGAGACCTTGTTTAGAAGGTATACGGAAAATGGAATGAGTGAAGATTTGGCTTACGAGAATACTGTTGAGTCTACAGCAGGGATTATTTCAAAGACCATATCAACTCAGATTAATGATCAACTCTTGGATTTCATCCCTTTGCATCTCTATGCGTGCATGCATGTGTGGGCCTCTATCCTTTTCCTGTTTTGAAATTCTATTACCTTATCATAATGACGATATTTTCCCATCCGTATGTTGCTTGCTTCATTCCTCTAACAGGGTATCTTGGCTTTATATAATTCGTTGTATAAAGATGGCGCTGCATATAGTGCCTCTTATTATCCCTGCATGGATATATTATATAAGTGCTATGAGGATGTAGCCAGCGATAGCGTGATCCAGAATGTGATCTTGGCTGGGCGTCGCTTTTATGTATGTTTTCTTTTCTGTTATTTACATACGTGTCAGAATACGGTAATGAACCATTGTTGTCTGAAATCATGCTTGTCATGTTACATGTGGAACTTCAGGTTCCTTATAATGTTCCAGAAAAATATTAGTGAAAATGGGACATTTTCCTCCCAGTATTTCTGAATGCCTTTTCTTCTCTTTTTTTTTTTTCTTTTTGGGTTTTTTCCCCATCTTACAGGAAAAGGATAGTTTGTGATGCGAATAGCATATCAGAAGACTACTTGGAGACCCGAGGGCATCGTTACGTTTGTGCGGCGCGTGGACCGGTGGTCGGTAAACTTTAATTGGTCATAACTTTTGCTCCGTAATTCTGTTTTCTTATTATAATATGTTTTCAAAAAGCTAGCGATGAGAGGAAGGCCCTGGAAAAGTATGAAATGATTTATGGCCCAGGAAAATGTGAAAAAACTCCTCTAAGTATGATTTTTGGCCCGTTTAGTGTTTTGGGCTTATTTTTTTGGGTTTTCGTAAGTTTTTTTTCTATTAACCCCGTTTGTCCTGGGCATTAGAGTTTCGTGCAGCATATTTATACTCTTGTTTAAGACATTTTTGGTAATTTTTAAGATTAATATAGCTTATGTGCGAGTTTGCACTTTTTCTCAATCGTTGGGTATTCTTGTGAATTAAAATCGCTCGGTATTCTTGCGAATTAACGAACTTTTGATGCCTTTGAGCTTGGTAATCGTGGTGAATCAATAGGTTGGAAGAAGAATTTTAACCCGGTATTCATGGTGAATCAACGGGTTAAGGTTGATTATCTCGTTCTTTTATTCCCTGCTGTATTAGTTTGCCAACTTTCCCAATGGGTAAAATTGATCAGACACGGATGTGGAAAGTGGGTGAACGGGTTCAAGCAACACGTCCAGTAGGTGACCTAGGCCCATTATATCCTTTTACGGTGGGTGTCTACGTGGCATTGATGATGGCCCAGGTAAGCATTGTCATCCATTAGCAAGTTGTATGGGATTGTCATGTTGCTTTAAGGAATAGATTCCTTTTGACTATTCAAGAGGAACATCTAAGTGCAGTCAATGAAAAAGTGTGGTTTATTGGATTGATCTTGGTTAAATTGAACCAAATAATGACGCTTTTTGAATTTCGCCCAATTTTTGTCTTCTGTTGCAACTTTGCTGGGTGAATGTGAAGATTTTTACATTGTAGAACCCTGTTAAATCCTCGATCATTTGGTTTGACAATCTTTTTAAATTTCATTCCAAAAAAATAAAATAGATTGAGATTCTAAGAAAGAAAGGACCCTCCTACTTTGAGATCATCAATGAAAGTATAATTGAGGCTGTGGATTCTTTGAATCCTTTCATGCATGCCTAATTGTTCAACCACAGTAAGGCTAGGATCAAGGAAGTGGGCCCCACATTTTGACTACATTCTCACCCAGCAGGCCTTGGTGGCAGTGGACAATGGTGTTCCCATCAACTGAGACCTCATTAGCAACTTCCTGACTGATCTCGTGCATGGGGTGATGGAGGTTTGTGCTCGACTGAGACCTACTATGGACATCTATGTGCCCTCTGATGCGGACTTCGTTCGGCCAGAGTTGCGTCAGTCTAGCAACTAAGAGCCTATTTGGAACTTAGGATAGGGAAGGGAAGAGAAGAGAAAGGAAAGGGAAAATAAAATGTATTTTCTCTTCCTTGTTTGGTTTTGCAAAGAAAATGAAAGAAAAGTGGAGAGAAAGAAAAGAGAGAGAGATAAAGTAAATATTTTTTTTTCCTCCATTTTCCTTTCATTTCTCTTCTCTTTCCCTTCATTTTCTCTCCTAGGTAATAAATATCAAACAAGGAAAGGACACAAATTTAAAATTTTCTCTTCCCTTCCCCTTGCTCCCCCAAGTTCCAAACGGGCTGTAAGTGTTGAAGAACATATAGCTTGAGCTAGCCAGTTTCTGTTTAAGGGGCTGTTATGTTGGGTGAAGTTATCTTGAGATCATAGGAGCACTATAGTTTTGCCTAGTCTACTTCGACTGTAATTCCATGGATGTCGAATTGCTTTGTACGTTGTGCTTTTGCTGAATGAATGAGACATTTTTTTGCACTTTATGCTTGTAATTCTGGGAGAAGAAAATTTAGAAGAATGCATTCAGGTAACTTTATAATTTTGAAGGAACGATTGGCAAAGCTTTAACCTGGAGAAGGGCTTTCGTCACACAATTGCACAGAGAATGTTCTTGAAATATTTCTTCCAGTCACACTGTTTTTGAGGAAACACTATCGTTACACTTGCATAACTGTGATGTGTACCTCAACTTGACAACATTCTTTGGAGAGCTTTACATTCTGTCAGCTTGATGTTTTTGAGCAGATCTTTCTGTTGGGAGTTTTGATTGCTAGAGAATAGGGTGAAAGGTGTCATATTGGTTTTTGTTGAGGAGCTGCTGCTGCAGCTTCTAGTTGTTACTTTTCCCCTCTTTCACCTACACCGCTGAGGAGAACCCATTAAAATCAATTTGAGGCACTTGATTTCCTTCAGAAGGACCAAAAATTTAGGAGGTTATAGATCAGGATAAACATCCCCACCTAGTGATGAAACCACTATGCCCCAAATGGAATATCCCCCTGCAAGAGACTAGATAGTTTATGCTTATGCCATTAGAATTATATGCTACTTTGACTTAATTTTCTCTCTCTCTCTCTCTCTCTCTCTCTCTCTCTCTCTCTCTCTCTCTCTCTCTCTCTCTGTTGTGTGTGATTTTATTATTATTATTATTTTGGGGGTGTGGGTGGGTGGATTTCAACTTGGCTTTGATTCATATTTCAGGGCTTGCAACATGATAAAAAAAATGCCCATGCGTAGTTCCTTGTTCTCTGAAGGTGTCAAGGCAGTCAAATTTGCAACTTATATGTCTCAACCTTGAATTTTCTACTCTTCTCCAGAAGTTTATTTTTATTATTATTTTTATGGTGCGGTTAAAAGGTTAGAACTCATTGATTTAAGAAGAGAAACAAAATTATAGTTATTGTTTATCTAGTCCATTTCAAAGTGACATTTTGAAGTATTTATCCAAACAAAGAAGAAACATTTCTGATTTTTAAAGAACTACAACGGAAACCAGAGCAAAGGCCCTAGCAGAAGCGCCCAGATTTTCTGCGGCTATTTATGATGTAGCACACGTTACTCACTTTCTTTGGTATCAATTGAAGGGACATTTCAGTCCAATCCCTCTCTCTCTCTCTTTTTTTTTTTCCCCACATTTGCATATAAACGAGAAAGAGTTGGGCTTTCGGTTTTTATGATTGGTCTCGTGGCTTAGTGTTTATTCTGTTTGATTATTACTTGGTGTTAAAGAGTTTGAAACTCATTCAACCAAGGGGTTGTTGAAAATGCATGTGATTCAGGTAGTGTTGCTAACTTGCTATCAGTTGTCAAGGGCACAGGGTCCCCAGAGCTAAAGGGCTGGCTGACTGATCCTAGACAAAGCTGATTTTGTGAGAGTGCAGTAACAAGTGAAATAAGCTGAAGGTGCCCATACTTGTGATGCTCACAGGTTGCTTTACAAGCTCGTTTGCAGACAAAGAAGATTATAGAATCTTGCTGCAATTATCCGGGAGATGGCATGGGAATTGTAAAGTGAACGAGAATTATTAAATGTTATCAAGCAAATTGGGATATGAAGCTTGCATTGCATCTGGACAAGGGTTCTTTGTAGCCTTCTTTTCTCACCTGTGCCCCCCAAGGGTTCTTACCAGATGATATCTTTTTTAGCTGCCGTTACCGGTTCCACATCCAACATAAGTAACAGAAGAGATGCCTTAATTTCAGGTAGAATTGGAATTCAAACTTCTAGGCATTAATGGCAATAGAGTAATTGATTTGCAATGGTCCTCAGACTGCACTCTTCGCTTACATCTTATCCAGTTATCTTGGCTACATAATTCTTACCTCGTTGATATTGCAAATGCCGCCGCCGCCCCCACCCCCTCCAACACTTCTCTTGTTGGTAGTTTGCCTAGTATTGGACCATGATTACATTGGATGAAGTGAAGAATGTTGTGAGACCACCTTTGTAAGCTTGATCTTTAGTGTTAAAAGAGTCAGCAAGCTCTTCTTCTAGCAAAGAGATTAACTACTGTATAGGCATCAACACTAAATCGTATTGACTCATTTGGAAGTTTGTTCTTGGAGAGGTTAAGAAAGGTGTCTGACCAGTAGGGACTCAGAAGTGATGGAGAAGATGGACATATGATGTGACTAGCAAAGCACAAGGAAGGTGGCAGAAGGTTCCCAAAAGCGTTTGGGATCGTAGCTCTGGAATTAGGGTTGCTGGTTCTAGGCTATTTCCTTGGTTCAGCTAGAGAAGATGGAAATCTCTCTCTAAATTTGAGAATCTCCCTCCTCACAGCTAATGTATATATGTATATATACACACATACGAGCATCTTGGTGCTTGGGCACCAAGAAATCGCTTAGCGAGTTCCAAGTGGTCCAAGGACTGCAAAGATTCTCCCTGCTCTACTTTGTCAAGCAAGAAGTGGCCACGTGGCACTGTACCACGAGCTCTTCATGGCATTACACTCGTACATTATGGCATATCTCACACCCTAGCCAACCAATCTAGGGCACATCCTAATCCTAGTACAATAGGGACCACCAGTAACTGTTACCATGATCACTGCCTTAGTCCTTCCCTTGATTATCAGAAGAGGTCCTCACTAGGTGCTGCCACGTGGCCCAATGATCCTCTCTATGATATTCCCACAAGGAGGTTGATTATGTCTCTGTCTCTATCTCTTTCTTACCCTTGAGACCCAAGTATAGGAGAGGAGATCTAGTGTGTGCCATGTCTAGGGAGGGCTGATGGACTCTCAAACCTACTCCTCTTGGACTGGGCTTGGGAAGGCTTGATGGTTTTCAATCGTTTTATCATTTGGAGGCCCAATCCATTGATCTATCTTTGGCAGTGGGGGAATGTACTTCAGAATTGGCCCAATTATCCATGGACTGAGATGGTGGGTCTTACTCTAGGAACACCTCTAGGCTAGCTTGCAGGACCATTGAACCTTAGTTGACCGATAACCTATTTTGACTATCTACATTTTGCCCCTTGCACGTGGAAGGCACATGCCCCCAGGGCTTGCACGTGCATAATTTTTTAGTCACGTGAAGGGTCCTTGACCTTTATCCTTTCTGTGCTTAGTTCCCCACGTTTTCCTTCAGGGAGACTTCCTCCTATTGGCCGCAATCCCCTCCCTGGTCAAGGAGACTTGATCAACTTTTAACTCTCCTAGCACTTGATCCATTGTCCCAGGGGTCACTTCACCTTAATGTGTAGCAATTTTTGGCACTAGGCCATTAACTGCTGTCATTTTGAATTTTGAAATTTGAACAACTGACGGGAGAGGGACGGTTCTTGAATATGAAAGGAATAAAGGGGGAGATGCAGTTGTAACTACTACTTATTCTAAAACTTCTTCTTCCCTTTTCTTGAACTCTCTCTCTTTCTTGCCTTTGCCTTCTCTTCTTACCCTATCTTTGTTGTAGTTCCAAAATACAACCACCATGGCGAGGAAGCGCAAAGCACAGAAGTCCATTGTTGGTCATGCTGAGTCCTCTGGTGAGGAATATGCCTCTGGTGGTGAAGACTCCTCTCAGTTGCCTCCAAATGATGACTGGATGAGGGCTCCTTGTAAGCACCCCATTTTTGACCGCTCGGCAGTCTACACTCCGTCCATACTTGTTTTCAAGTCATTGTGGGCATATTCCAATCGAAACCAATTCTCTAGGTTCAAATTCCGTCTTTCCATCGCTTCACGGGCCTGTCAGGCCCAAATAGAGGCAAAATGACCAAAATGCCCTTAGGGGCATTGTCCTTTCCTTTCCGATTCCAATCCCACTCTCGAGACAGTTTATTTCTCGAGACGGTTCCAATCCAGGCGCGTCTCTTCGGAGACGGTAAGACCCCTTTTCAATCTCACTCTCGAGACAGTTTATTCCTCGAGATGGTTCTAATCCAGGCGCGTCTCTTCGGAGACGGTAAGACCCCTTTCCAATCCCACTCTCGAGACAGTTTATTCCTCGAAACGGTTCCAATCTAGGCACGTCTCTTCGGAGACGATAAGTCCCCTTTGCAAATCCCACTCTCGAGATAATTTATTCCTCGAGACAGTTCCAATCCAAGCGCATCTTTTCGAAAGCGATAAGTCCCCTTTCCAATCCCACTCTCGAGACAGTTTATTCCTCGAGACGGTTCCAATCCAGGCACGTCTCTTCGGAGACGATAAGTCCCCTTTCCAATCCCACTCTCGAGACAGTTTATTCCTCGAGACGGTTCCAATCCAGGCGCGTCTTTTCGAAGACGATAAGTCCCTTTTCTAATCCCACTCTCGAGATAGTTTATTCCTCGAGACGGTTCTAATCCAGGCACGTCTTTTCGAAGACGATAAGTCCCTTTTCCAATCCCTCTCTCGAGACAGTTTATTCCTCGAGATGGTCCGAGTAGCGAAATTACTCACAAAACCGTTAGAGTAGCAGAAATACTCACAAGTAGGTCGATATAGGGAATTGCCAACAAACCCCTGTGTCACGACGACCGCCGTTAGAGTGGTGGAAACACTCAAAACCCAAGTCAACACCAGTGTCTGTTAATCCACTTTGGTGAAAAATGACCAAACTGTCCTTTGGAACTTTTCTGAGACTTTCCGCTCAAGATGACCATTTTGCCCCTAGTCATCCAAATGCCCCGAGAACCACACCGGCTCTGGGTATCAAACCGGTAATTTCTCAAGAATACTTTTTATAGTATTCTCAACGTTCCTTTACCTTTCCGGATCATTCCGAGTCAGTTTCGGCTAACCCGGTACAAAATGACTGTTTTGCCCCTGGTGGGCCGGTCTCCTTTTCCGACCACACCGGCTTTGGGTATCAAACCGGTAACCTCCTGAGACTACTTTTTATAGTGTTCTCACCCTCCCCTTACCTTTCCGGATCATTCTGAGTCAGTTCCGATTAACCCGGTGCGAAATGACCGTTTTGCCCCTGGTGGGCCGGTCTCCTTTTCCGACTACGCCGGCTCTGGAAATCAAACCGGTAACCTTTGGGAATATTCTAAATAATGTTTTCAGATCCCAAGTCTTCTTCTGGGACAGTCTGAGTTCGCCCCGGCAACTTCCCGGTCTGATTGACCGTTTTGCCCCTAAGGGCCCGGTCAACCTTTCCGACCCATCTTATCCTCATTTCTCAAGTCAAATACCTCTAGGACACTATTTTAAGTGTTCTTGCTCCTTTCCGGCCTTCCGGGTCATTCTCGACTCCTTCAAATCATTCCCAGACTTTCCGAAGTCACTCCTAGTGAAGCCAGGCTAAAAATTGCATGGTAGTCACTAGTACAGGTGCCCAAATCTAGTCAAAGATACATTACTTGCCGAGCTTAAATGTTTCCTAAGTGGCTGGCCCCACTAGTAGTGGCGCTAGTGTAAACTTTGGCTTAGCGCCATTGCAACAGACGCCAGTGTATTCCTCCTTCTATAAATATAGAGCCTCCTCCAATGTGAAAAGGATCCGCAAACTCAACCTAAAAATCATATATTTCGATATACAGAGCTCGAGCACCTCCAAAATCCTAGTTTCCTTAGGTTACCCAAACCCTAGCCACCCTACACTAAACCCTAACTTCATAAACACTCCTATACATCCCCATACACTCATACACTAGCCTTTAACCATCCTTTGAAGACTCGAAGAGCTGCCATCTAAAGCTTGAAGACAACCCTTGAAGGTTGAAGCAGAAGATCAAGACGAAGACCGAAGATTCAAGACAAGCAAGGCGCGCAAAATAAAGAAGACATACGGTAGGCTTTCTATTTAAATTTTCGCACTTCTCCCCTCTCTCTCTTCTCTCTCCTAACCCACTTGGGTTTTCTCTATTTTAATCGCCCATCTTTTTCCCCCCTTTCTTTGCATGCTTGAAATAAGGGGATTTCCGGTCCATGTGTAGGATTGGGCTATTGGAGAGTCACCGTGTCGGGGGCTTTTTTTTAGTCTAACCAGAGACCATGTGGGTCCGGCCCCCTTGATTATGTGGTGAAGCCTTAACCTTGTATGTTCACGACCCCAAAATTACATTGTGCATATCATGATCTTGCATCTTCTAAAATTCGTTTTCGAACTCGTTTTCAAAATCGTTTTCAAACTTGTTTTCAAAATTGCATCAAAATCTCTTTTTCAAAAACTTGTTTTCAAAACCACAATTCTAGGGTGATTCTAGCCTTTCCATGGCTAGGGTTGCTTTAGGAAAGTATTACATTAAAAGTGACCTTTTTGGTCTATATTTTCAAATCTTATTGTTTTCCAAAACCACTTTCTTAAAGTGGTTCTAGCCTTATTATGACTAGAATCGCTTTAGGGAAGTGAGACGTTTTCATACTTTCCAAAAAGCTCTCTTTTCAAAAGTCCCTTCCTAAAAATTTCTTTTTCAACATACTTTCCTAAAACTCTTCTCTCCAAAATTGTTTTCAAAAACTCCCTTCCAAAATCTATTTTTCAAAACTCCTTTTTTTTTAACTCCTTTCCAAAATCCTCTCCCCAAAGTTCACTTTCTAAAAACGTTCCCTAAAAATCTTTCCAAAATCTCCCTTCTAGAAATTTCCCTCTAGGATTTTCCTTCTAAAATCTTCGTTTCTAAAACTCCTTCTCTTTAAAATCTTTTTTCAAAAACTTCCTCTTCAAATTCACTTTCCAAAAACTCCTTCCTAGGATTCCCTTCTAGAAAACCTTCGTCTCCAAAAACGTACTTTCCAAAAATCCTCTTTCCTTAGAGCCCAAGTCAAGCCCTAGAGCAAACCATTAGGAAACCCAGATTTTCTTTCCAAAAACATGATTTTCAAACTTTGCCCCAAACCTAGGTTTCCAAAATCTCTTGATTTCACATCCAAACTATACATGTTTCCAAAACCTCTTTTCTACGTCAAAACTATAATTTTTCAAAACTAGGGTTTCTAGAATCTCCCTTTTCAAATTCTTGCCAAATCCTATCTTCCCTTTAAGAAACCAAATCAAATCTCCCCGTTTAGGAAACCAAATCTAATCCTCCGTTTTTGGAAACAAAATCAAATCTTTGCTTTTAGAAACCAAATCCAATCCCTTCCTAATCCAAACCTTTCTTAATTCAATTCCTTCCTAAACCATAAGTTTCTTAAACTTCAACTTTAAATCTTTTCTTAAATTTCAAAATCCAACTCTTTCCTAATTCAACTCCTTCCTAATCTTCTACTTTCCTAAATTTTAAGTTTCCAAAACTTGAACATAAAAATCTTTCCTAAGTTTTAAAACTTAACTTTCAAATCTTTCCTAATTCAACCATTTCCTAATTCTACCCTCTTTTCAAATCTTAATTTTCAAACCTAAATTTTCAAATCTTTCCTAAACTCAAACCTTTTCTAATTTCAAGATTTTCTAAAATTCAAACCCTAAAACTTTTTACATCTTAAACTTTCTAAATTTCAAATCTTTCCAAATTCAAAACTTTCTAAATTTGAAACTTTCTCAAGTTAAATCTTTCTAAACCTAAATCTCTCCAAAGTTCTAAACTTTTCAAAACTTCAACAACAAATCTCTTTTCTAAACTCAAAATCTTAAAGACATTTCTAAACTGAAAACTTTCCTTTTTCAAACCTTTCCCAAAAACGACCCTTTCTTATTTTCAAAACTTCCTTGTTTTCAAAACTTTCCAAATTCAAAACTTTTCTTTTTCAAACATTCCAAAATTCAAAACTTTCTTAAATATGAAATTTTCCAAATTCTAAACCTTTCTCAAACTAAACTTTTCTTAATTCAATACTTTCCCATTTCAAAACTTTCTTAAAGTTGAAAACTTTCTTATACCTAGAACTTTCCTAATTCAAAACTTTCCAAAGATAAAACTTTCCTAATTCGAAACTTTCTTAAATCGGACTTTTCCTAATTCGAACATCTCCTAAAATCTAATCTTTCCAAATCTTCCAAGCTGAGTCAAATCTTTCCTAAGTCTCTTCTCTTTCCTAAGTCTAAGTTTTCTTAAACCTTCTCTTTTTCAAAACAAGTCCAAATCTATCTCTTCAAATCAAAGTCCAATTTTCTCAATTTCAATTTCCAATCTCCTCTTCTAATCTCAAATCAAATTCAATTTTCAATTCAATCTCTTTCTTCAAATCAACTCTTCTATTTTCAATCGGACACCTGTCCGAACTACAACTGACCTGATTCCCCCAAAAGGATACGTAGGCAAACTTCATAGGTGCGGTCACAACACTTTTCAAACTTTCAATTCCACCCTCATGGGTGCGGTCTCCACATTTTTTAAATCTCAAATTCCAATCTACTTTCAAAATTCGAATTTCAAAATTTCTATTTTCAAATTTCTACTTTCAATTTTTAAACTTTCCAATTTCAATTTTCAAATCAAATCAATCTCTTTCTAAATCTATTTTTCAATTCTCTTTCCTTACACTTGCATACCATGCATCATGTTAGTTTTCAAGCATTGTTTTTCAAAGTAGATAGGATTGAACTATAGTTAGTCGAAGACTCTCATAGGTGAATCTAGGGTAAATTGACACGTAGGTACCGAAAGGGCGGGGTAGGGTGATAGCTTAGTGCATCTTCCCTACATGTAACCAACCTCCGAACCTAGGATCACTGTTTTCAAAGACCAAAACAGAGTTATTTTTCAAAAAAAGGGCTAAATATTTTTCAAAGGTTGCCAAACAACTTGTTTTCTTAAAAACCCTCTTTTGAGGAGATATTTTCAAATTGTTTTCCAAAAACCCTAAGTGTAGTCTTCGGATTATTCTTAGTTTTTAGGTGACCTAACTCACCTTAATCAAGTTAGGTGGCGACTCCGAATCTTTTTCAAAAGCCCTTTATTCAAACCAATTTTTCAATTCAAACCTAGTCGCACTCATTCTTCTAGGAGGGTGAGTTCTAACGAGAGAATACAATGTTTTTTCCACTTGTGTGAGTATTCCTCGAGTGCGAAAAATCTGGGTGCGACACTCCTTACCTTGGGGGACCAGGAGATAAGTTTTGGAAAAGGGTCATTAGCTTCCTTCTTGAGGGCGAAGAACCTTCCGACCTTCTTCTCCCCCGGCCAGAGGCTTCTTTGGAGAATTGTGATATGATCAGACTAGAGTCCGTCTTTCAGTTTTAGTTTGAGATGGGGGATGTTCCCCACTCGTTCTTTCAGTTTAAGTTCCTCTCATCTCCTACTTTTGATTGGCCAGAGTGGGTGGACGACGTCCTAGCCAACGAAGAGCTAACGGCCCGCCTGAAGGTAATGGGCTTGTATGAATCTATTTGTCTCTCTAGGAACTCGGTCATTCAGCGGCATATCCCTAAAATAGACTTCCTGATCTCTCGATAGAGCACTAATTCTCATAACTTTGGGGCTCTATGGGGGGAGTCAAGGCCTACTATGGAAGATACGGTGTCGTTGATGCACCTTCCCCTCATTGGTGATTGTGGTTTGGAACTCCATCTCTTTTCCGTAGATGAGAGGGCCACCACGGAGTTAACGCGGGGGTATTGTACTACCCAAAACTTTAAATCACTTTTTGACAATAATGGGAAGTAGTTGGTTGAGAGGGTGCCCACCAACAAGTCCACCTATGCTGCCTGGATCCTCTATTTTTTCAGAGATGTCCAGTCGAAATCCACTTCATCGAGGGGTGCTTTGAAGTATTTTGAAGGGCCGGGCTATAACCAGTCCAACTGCTTTGCTACTTTTCTTCCCTTCTTTGTTTTGACTTTCATCCTTCCAGGAGCCCCTGTGAACTCTGTGTCCTCCTCTGTGTGTCCCCTTACTACGCTGCTATCTAAATGGAAAAATATTGCTTTGGCCCCTTATTCCTAGGGAGCCTTTACCAGTGTTTGGATTAGTTGAAGTATGACTTGGAGCGCTCAATAGGTCAATATGACATAGGAAGTTATGTCTATACCCCGTTCCTATCGGCTTATCTGGCTGAGCGCTTCAGGGGGCTAGTTCCTTGTTTAAAAATCCGTTCTGCTAGTGTAACTGTGACCATTGTGAACAAAGAGGGTCATGCTGTGTTGATCTGGACAAAGGAGAGAGAACCACTTATGGCAAGGTGGTTTGGGGTCATCAGCAGCCAGGACTTGGGTCAGTTTTTTGATGATTTAAAGAAGTTCATTGTTCGCCCTTATACAAACAGGAACATCAGAGCCCATGTCCTTATTGCCTATCCTCTACAGGCATGCCACTATCCTGTTGACATCCATGAGCTACTATTGATGATTACACTAGGGCTACTTCCATTCTTGAAAGAAGATGGAAATGGCATTGTGATTTACCATCCTAATAGGCTCTCAAGGCAATTCGGTTATGACCAAGGGATACCTCGTGCCCTTTCTCTTGTTACATTCTCCTTTGATGAGTGTATGCAGAAATTGTGGGTGAATGCCACAAAGTCTGACTTTTTGGGCTATCCAATGGTTAACCTCCTACCTCTAGTGTTTGATTTCCCATCATTCAAGTGCGAGGGTCATTTTACCCTTTATGATAAGTTGTATTCGAGAAAGAACTTAGACTTCTTCTCCTTCTGCTCTGGGAATGCAGATCGGGTGAAAGCAGTTCCCATAGGGAAGGGGGATCCTTCCTTTCACTTGACCACAAAGAAGAACTAGAAGAGGGACAGGGGGACTCATAGTCACTTTGCTCCTCCTAGCCCTATCCTTGTCAAGGGTGGTAAGGGACAGGCTTTGAAGCCATTGCTCTACCAACTGAAAGCGAGCACCCTAAAAGGAGCCTTAAAGAATTTTACACCTATAAAGGCCTCTCCGCCATCTGGTGTTCGTTTGGGAAAGCAACCTATGCTTGTATCTTCTTTCACCCCCTCCCCGAAGCGCGTTTACAGAGTAAGTGGTGCCTTCTGATTTTTACCTTCCTTGATGAGTTTGGGTAACTATTATTAATTATTTCCTTTTGCTTCGTTGGTCAGAGCTCGATGATCCAGTCATAGGGAAGGGCAAGGGGTCGTCTTCGAAGAAAAATAAAGTAGCAGGTGAGTTTTGGTTATCTCCTACCCCCCTGTTACATTTCTTTTTTGTTGTGTTCACTAAATCGAGCCTGTTTCTCCTTCCTCGAGTTAGAGGTGGAAGAGTTGAGCAGTGATGAGTCTGAGATTGAGGAGACCGCTGAGGGGAATGAGGATGATAGCTTAGAGGAAAGTGGCATTGTGAGGGGTCACGAGGAAGGAGCAGATGAAGAAGAAGAAGAAGAAGACTATGGAACTCCCATTGCAAAGCGATTTGAATTTATTGCAAAGACAGGAGTGTTAAAGAAAAATTTTGGTCTTAGGAGGGGTGGGTTAGCAAAAGCTGTGGACTCGTCTGGCTTGTTAGTCTCAAAGAAGGTAATCTACTATATCCCTCCTTTTTGCTTCTTCTTCATTTGTTCCTCTATTTTTTTTTTTTTTTTTTTTGCTTGAATGTGGCTGACTAGGTGTTGCGCAAACATAGGTGTTTGTGAAGGGTGCAGGTCCTGTTGCTACTACTTCGAAGGTTCCCAATAAGCATTTAGCTGGCCCAGAGCTTGGAATTGCTACTGGAGCAAAAGGGAAGAAGATTATTGAATTCTTGGGGTGCCTGATAGATGAAGAACTGCATCCCTACCTTGAGCATAACAAGATAGCATATCCTGACACCTTTGTTGGCTTCAAGCTAGTTAGACATCCAATGGGTGTACTAGTGCTAAAGCAATTGGGTACTTACTTTAAGAGGCTGGCCAAGATGAGGGTATATAGGATTAATGAGGAGTGTCTTCGCCATGAATTGAGTGAGGCTTCTGATTTTGAAGCATTGGGCTTTTCCCTAGATTGGCTGAAGGATCGTCTGAACGTCGTTGGCTGTTTGGAGCGATATGAAAAGAACACCATCATTCTAGACTCCTTCGAGATTCCTCTAAAGGAAGCCAGGGCCAAGCTGGAGAATTTGGAGGTTGGTTTTCAGTAAGCTAAAGATGACTTTGATGTTAGCTTGCAAGCTCTTCCCACAACCGATCTGACCCTGGATTCCATAGTTCTTCCTAATGTCCCTATGTAGCAGGAGGTTGTGCAGCAAGAGAAGCCCGGTATCTAGTTGTTTGATATGGTTTTGCCTTTTAAGTTTATTAACTATTCTTGTATTGAACAATAATTTTCTTTCTTTCTCTCTCTTGTTTTTTTTTTTTTTATGTAAATATTACTTCTTGCTTCAATGGAATGGGAGTTGAATGAAAGAACCTATAGTTCATTTCAATTTGCAATCAGTTGGGCTACAAGGGCTCCATTTTTTCACATGATCCTACCTAGAAGAGAGTACTTGTTTCTCCAAACAAAAGGAAGCAAAAGAGATAAAAGAGACAATATTCAAAATAGAAATTCATAAAGGCTGGGAACCAACTTGGATTAGGGGAAGTACTTTTTAATGAATTGGGTATTGATTGGGCCTGTTTTGAATCCATCAGCAGTTTTTGGAGTTTGTAGTAACCATTGTGATGTCCTTCCAGTACCTTGTAGGGTCCTTCCTATTTAGGAGAGAATTTAGGGAGAGCCAGGTTCCTCATGATTGGTTCCACTGTCTTCCAGACTAACCCTCCCTCCTTAAAGGTTTTAGGAATCACCAGACAGTTGTATGCCTTGGCCACCACGTTATGATAATTTTTCATTTTCTATACTGCTTTGACCTTTCTATTGTCTAGGGCCAAGTCAATTCTTCTACCTTCAAGAATCATTTCAGTAGACAAGGCCATTCTGGTCGAAGGGATTGTTATCTCTATAGGTAGAACTGCTTCTGCCCCATACACTAAAGAGTAGGGAGTTGCTTGGGTGGCCCTTTGCTTGGAAGTTCAATAGGCCCAAAGAGCTTCTGGCAGAGGTTATATTATCTGATAAGGGTCTTGTTGGTCACCTCAGCTTGTTCATTTCCTTTAGGGTAGTATGGAGTGGATTTATGGTGCATAATGCCAAAAGCACTCAATATTTTTCAGACGTGCTTGTTGACAAAAGGAGTCCTATTATCAGATAATATAACCTCTGGTATCCCAAATTTACAAATAATATTCTCCTGGATGAAATTTGCGACTGTTGCTCCATCAGCCTTCCTCCTTGATGTGGCTTCCACCCACTTCTTACTTACTTCTGTTACTGCCAGAATCCATCTGTGCCCTTTGTAGGGTGTAGCGATAAGACTGATCAAGTCCATAGCCCAGGTGTGAAACAGCCAAGGAGTCTTCAATTGATGAAGCTGGGTGGCGGGAGCGTGTATAAGATTGCCATACTTCTGGTAAGGCTTGTATAGCTGCCCGTAGTCAAAGAAGAAGCGTGCAACTCACTTTTTGACTCTGGCAGTGTTGAGGTTATTGCTGGGTAGAGATCCTTCCCGAAGGTAGTTGATTTAGACTTGCCTCCAATTTGTAACATCCTTAACAAAGTTGCACTCGTCTTCTCTAAAGTAACTCTGGTAGTGGGTACAGCTGGACTGAAGCTTCTTGGCATCTCTCTTCATGTCAAGCTAGTAGTACCCCTGTCTCTCAGTTCTTCTATAGAGGCTCACATCCCCATTATTGTAGAACTTCTTGTGGATCTGATGAAACCTTAGGTTTGCTTTTTCGTGGTCAACATAGCGGGCGAGCAACCAACTTGATCCTCTATAATAGAGGTCACCTTATAAGAGGAGGAACTGGGCTACCCTTTCTATGGGTAGTGTTCCCTCCCCACTCTTTAGTTGTCGAATGATGTCTCTCTGTCAATCGTCGGGCACTTTTCCGAAAAATTCCCTAGGATGGTGGGGGGACCGGTTCTCTTATTGATGACAATGGTGGTGTCCTCCCCGGGGAAGTCAGTCTTTACTCCAAGTGTTGCCAGAGCATCTGGATGCCTGTTCTCAATTTGAGGGGCATGGTCGATGACCACCTCATGAAATTTGTCCAACAGCCACAAGACAATAGTGTTATAGGTTGCCAAGGCAAACTCTTCCAATACAAAATGTCTTGAAGCTTGCTTGAC